>BQNB010024847.1:0-60276 GCA_026074375.1 Tanacetum coccineum
AACAAGGAACCGTTTCCCACTAGCAATGCTGCTTGTAGTGGACCCACATAACTACCAAGTATGTCATTCTCTGATTTCTTTTACAACTTAAATACATTAGATGCCTTAATAAATTCAACCACAAGTTAACGAATATCAATTTTACCGTACATCGTGTTCGATTCACATCAGATTCTACTATATATAAGATCAACACGCAAAAGGAGTGGTACTACCAGAGATGTTCCACCTGTGGTAAAAAACTAATACCGAAGACTCCAATGCCAAAGTGCAAAAATCATTGACCTCAAACAAGCACTATCTACAGGTAAACTTAAACTTTTTCTATCTTTAGTTTAAAATGAAAAAGTTAATTCATTTACTACACCAGTTATTGCTTCAAAGCCATTGTAAGCGATAGATCAGCAACTATTTTGATAACTTGCCTTAGTGACCAAGCCAACTCTTTGACAAAGGACGTGCACGAAGTACTAGCTAAGATATCAGACAAATACCCTTACCATCTACCTGAGTCTCTAAAACAACTTGGAGGAACTACCCATACCTTTCAATTTCATTTGACACTATGAGTACTTCCAAAAGGCCCGACTTTGTTTTAGACACTGTCTTACTAGATGTTCCACTCCTATTACCAGCACCTCCATCGCAAAACCCAATCCAGCATGCATAAGCTATCCTAGAACCACCACACATCTAAACTCTTGAAACAATGATTCCACAACCGGCTTTATTATCGCTACCCGAGGCACCACCAAAAAATCCCACAAATTTCCATCCACTGGACCAGACCTAACACCTATTTAAGTAGGCAACCCACCAAGCCCAGCTCTCTCCACTACAGCAATCAATGAACCAGAGATAACTGAAGCGGAAACACCAACACCAACTACACCGAAAACAACACCACCAACTAATCCGCTCCCTGCTGAAACCAAAAGAGAACCCAAAAAAAAGAATCTCACAGAACCATCCGCAAAAAAGGGCACTGTTTACAAGTGACCCTTAAACAAAGCCCTCTGATGTTACAAAAAAGGCAAAACATGAAGACCCAAAAACTGACGCATAAGGTTTCAGAATATGACTCCTACTTTGTTTAAAAGTAAACCTATAAACCTGTACCTCTATGTAACACCCCCAAAATTGGGTCGCAGCGGAATGTATTTCCGGGAGCGTTACTTCATGATACCATTGCATAAGTCAGGAGAGAACGACCTCTAACTGAGTCGTTTGAAAAGAAATCTTGTAAATTTGGACTCCAATGCACATCAAGTATGTCGCACATCAAGTATGTCATACATCTATTTCACCTGAGAAAAATATGCTTAAAAGTGTCAACATTAAAGTTGATAAGTTCATAGATTTTTGTAAGTATGAATGTAAATCCCAAAACCATATATATAGGTTTATTGTGTTACAAGTTTCGCCCATACAAGACTTGCAACGCATAAACCTACATATATAGGTTTCCTTATATAAAATCCCAAAATGTTTCAAGTATATATTGTAATGAACATGATATCCCAAAATGTTTCAAGTAGATATTATAATGAACACAATATCCAAAAATGTTTCAAGTAGATATTATAATGAGCACAATATCCCAATTAGTTTCAAGTAGATATTATAATGAACACAATATCCAAAAATGTTTCAAGTAGATATTATAATGAGATCAATATCCAATTAGTTTCAAAGTATGTAAGAGAAGATGGATTAGATTACTCTTATGTTCATGGAAACTTGTGACGTAGACTTGTAAGTATGCCACTTTATTCAAGGCATGGTAAATGTTCATGTGTATATAGTTGTTGGTCATGTAGACACCAATCCATTATATCGACATGGTATAACGTTCGTTGTTTGATCTCGATTAGTGAGTGCTTAATCACCCGAACGGGGTTGTCATCCCCAAGTAGATCTTTTTATAACATTCGCGCTCACCCTCCAAGTGATTTACAGTTCATGCAACCTAAGCTAATCCGGTAATTATTTCGAGTAAAAAGTCAAGTAGTGTTTACATTCAAAAAGTAAAACCAAAGTATTGTATCTATCGCATGACTAAGTAAGAAGGTGATAAATCAATTTGTAATCAACCAAGTAAATGTATTTATAATCAAGCATGTTCTCACCCCAAAACTTATAAAACCAAATCATGTAAAAACGTAGGGTTATGAACTCACCTCGAGTGATGCTTATATCTAGTATATCTCGAAATGCGTCGATAATCGTCGAAAGCAACCTAATCCAATATAGGTCGAATCAGTACTCAAGTACGTTGTCTAACAACTACCATATACAATCCTATATAGTTATCATCATACTATCGTTCGGGCTATCATAATTTAAGAGGTCATGACATGACGTACGAGGAGTTAGGACACTTTAAATCGTAAATCCAACAACTCGTCGATACGTCATCCGAAGAGGCCTCATTATGAAACTCCCTAGTAATATAGCACTTTGATAACTAATAACACATATATCTCTATATAGCTATATCACCATCTAATCGTTATTATAAAGTAAAAACGTTTATAATTACGCCTTTAGTAAAAATGACATAACTTTGTCGTTTTAAGCCCGTTTCTCGCGTTTCTTACGCCCACGCTTTTGTATTAAGATGAGTGATCATAAAATCACATTTTTAGGTTTTTGAGATTCTGTGATGAATAGTGTTTTACTGTTCATAACAGCTATAAAATCATTTTTATACTTTTAATTAACGTAAAACCCGTTTTTGTCGTATCTTATTCGTTATAGCTCCGTTTTTAGCGATTCTTTCGAACACGTTCTCGTAATTGAAAGTTTTATCATATTATTGATGTTTATAAAGTATAAGTTTCTGTGGTGAATAGTACTTTTTATAAAAATTGTTTTATAAAAGTATTAACTATCGTAAACTTGTAAATGGCGTATCTTCTTCGTTATTAATCGGTTTTTCGAGTTCTTTATGACCCCTCGATCCTTGTGACATGTAGTATTTTATAAAATCATAAAACATATATGTAAATTTCGAATTACAAACAGCCCCTAAGATATTATTTTCCAAAATGTGTTTAAAACTTGTTTTTAGGACTTTTTAGCTTTACCACTTTGTTACAAACCCATTAGAACCCTTAATATCTTATGTCTTACATATATTAGGTCCATTAGGTCATATTTTGTTCATGTGAGTCCAAGATAACAAGATTAACATGTTATTTTACCATTTTTACTTGTAACTCATAAGTTGACTTTTAGAAACCCTAATTTGCACTTAAACATGTTAATACTTAACCAACATGTTAAAACACTTATACATCCCTTTTAACATCATATTAGTATCCATATGGCATGTAAATAAGTTCACAAAACATTGACAATAAGTAAAAATTCATTTTACATATTCAAGAGTACCCTAGATGGTGATTTAACTAAGTAAAGCATATGAACACATAAAATCTTAAATATGAATAGATTAAGCTTTTGATATAACCTTGTGTGGATGAGTAGAGATAAGAATAACAATCACACCCTTGTGATTAAACCTCTTGGCTTGAAAAATTAGGATGAAACCCTAATTTTTACCAAAAACCCTAATCTTGCAATATCTTGTTAAAACCCTTTCAAAGCTTAACCAACCCTTCAATTCTTCTTAGAATACCTTAAGTATGATATGTAAACACTAATATGGTGAAAGAAAATCAAAGTATGGATTGTGTATAAATGGGGTTTTGAGCCGTGGGTTAGGAGAGGAGACAAAGAGAGGTTTTTGTGATTTTTGTTAAGTGTTTATGAAAGAAAGAGTGCATGCATGCTATTTATAGTGAAAATATCTAACTGACCTAACCATGGTCACTTTCTAACCCTTGCACAAGAAAGAGTTTTGAGCAAGTTGATAATTCTTGGTCTTATCTTGAAAATTTCAGTCACATATACATATATGTGATGTTATATTGATTATTTTGTGTATTAGGTATAATCGTGGGTATTCGTTTAAGCGTAGTTAGGTTTTGGTGCTTCCGGGAATGCCGAAACGCGTTTTATCGCGAAACGTAAGCATTTTACGTAGCCAATAAAAATAAGATGAACAAAGTTATTAATTATCCTCATAATAATCATATAACACTTGCTTGATGTAAACATTTAATCGTTTAATGCCCGTTTACATTGAATGATCATTTTTAGTTTACGCGATTTAACTTAACGTTTACGGTTTAAGAGCAAACGCGTAAAACCCTAAAAATAAATTGTGAATTACATAATGTCATACAATGACCTAAAACACGAGGTGTTATAGTCTTCCCCCGTTAAATGAGCCTTGTCCTCAAGGCTTATCACACGGCACTTGACGACGGTGCAGTCTTGGTGAAGAGGTGTGGATATTTCTTCCTGAATTGATCTTCACGTTCCCATGTAAACTCAGGACCATACTGGGAACTAAACATACCCCTACCAACTGGAAAAAAGAACCACAGACACCTTCAACTAGACAATACCTAAAAGATACTATACCCAAACACTACTAAAAACAACCATACATACACCACCACTAATACTCCATATCAGATACATCTTTCTCCTTCATGCGAACAGCAGCAGACAACTTCTCCACCAAATCATTCAACGCTTCCAAAAAAGCTGAGTCCTCTTCATGATTCACGTTCAACCTCTCCAACCACCCACCCGCAGGACAATCCTTCACACTTTCCAGATGATCGATAACACAGTGATGTAGCTCCAACATATCCTCCTGCTACCTGTGTGCTGTAAAACCCCAAAATTGGGTGCAGGGAATAAGGGTTCGGGGCAGTTACTTCTATGATAAATAACACAAGATATATTTAGATCGACCAAATAGTCATTTAAAACCGATAAATTGGATGTAACAAGGTATGTGTTAAATAAGAACGATGATTCACTTGTTCACTTGTTCAAAATACAAAGATTTCTAGCCCATAACAGATATACAAAATGTAATGCGGAAAATCTTTAATGCATGATATCCAAATAAAAACCACCAATGTATCCCTTGCACATCGTGCTTATTTGACCTCCTAAAAAAACATTGCTTTAAAGCGTAACAATAATGTTGGTGAATTCTTAGGTTTGATAAAACGTATATTGTAGGACCACAAGGATTTCCATGTGTATGATAATGACAAAAGTTTCAGGACATCATATAAAAGTAATTTACATTTCCCTAAGCTTTGACACTGAAGCTCGACATATATGAATACAATATAATTGGACTAATTTCCGTGGATGATGTTCTAACCGCAATCATCCTTTGTTCAACATGGTATACGTTTGTTTTCCCCGTAGAGCTAATCACACGAACGGGGATGCAAATCCAATTGATCTATTTCCTAACATTCGCGCTCAAATCCAGTAACTAACTTATTTCATGATAATAGGCTCAACCTTCTAGGTTATCGTAATTAGGCAACTGTAATCACATAATGTAAAACTTATCCACTTGTGTCCAATTATAAAACAGTGCACGTTTCTCACCCCAAAAAACTTATAAAACAAATCATGTAAAACGTGGGGCTATGAACTCACCTTGAGTGAGCGTATATCAAGTATATCACAGAAAATGCGTCACGGTATGATCGAATGACAACCTAATCCAATTTTGGTCGTATAAGTATAATCTTTATGAGTAACTACTACCATATTACAATTCTATATAGCTCATTCACCATCTATATGTTTTAGTGAAATCATTTTTATAAAGTTGTAAACGTTTATTATATACCTTAGTATAATTGACTTTACGTTATCGTTTTAGGTCTGTTTCTTACGTTTCTTATGTCCACGCTTTCGTATTAAGACGACGTATCAAAATATGACATATTTGTATTTCATTTCCCCTGGTGAACAATATTTTTTACTGTTCACACCAGTTTATAAAATTATTTTTATAGTTTTAGTGACCGTAAATGTCGTATTTTGTTCATTATAGCTCCGTTTTTAGCGATTTTTTGGAGTACGTATTTGTTATTAAAAGTCCTATCATATTAATGATGTTTTCAAAATGTATTTTACTGACATGAATAGTAACTTTTATAGAAATAGTTTTATAAAAGTATTTTTATACGTTTAAGTATATAAACTCGCGTAATTCATAACTCTTTCGTTAGTGATCCAAAAATTATGATTCGAATTGTTTTGGGATCCTAAAAATAAGTGTCATCTGTGAAATATAGTAAACTTTATATATTAGAATTATTTTATAACTTGTTTTTATAAATTCTCTTTTATATCGCGTTTAATTAATGTGTAACTCGTAAATTACGTATCTTTTTTGTTATTAATCCGTTTTTCGAGTTTCTTACCTTTTTGGAATCATCATGAGATGTATTATTTTATAAAAATATAAAAAATATACCTTATTTTTTTAACCAAAACAGAAAGTTGGAGGGTTGTGTTAAAAACATGTTTTAAACTTGATTTTGTACTTTTTAGCTTAACCATCTTGTAACAAATCCATTACACCACTCATTATCACATGTATTACATTACTAGTGGTCTAGTCCATCATTGTCCAAGGAATGTCCAAGTTAAACAAGTCCAAGTTTACATACTCAAATTTGCTTATGACATGTATAAGTAAAATTTTTATAACAACTTGTTTATATTATACATTTTATACTGAAAACAACATTGTACAATACTTCATAATCTCATTATGACATGATTTTACCAACTTCATAACCTATGAAAATGCTTCAAGAAACAATAATTCAAAAGTAAAATAATCCTTTTAAATGTTCAAAAAGTATCCTAATGGTGATTTTGCTATATAGAACATATATACACATAAAATGATAAATGTAATATTATAAAGGGTTTTAGGTAACCTTAATATGATGTATATGATGGAACCACAATATCTAAACCTAGTTTTCGTTGATAAACCAAAGCTTGCATAACTTGAAAACCCTAATTCTAATTAGAAACCCTAATCTTGCTTTTCTTGCTTCAATACTTGTAAATGCTTAACCAAGCCTTGCAAACAACTTAAGACATCTTAGATATGATGTAGGTATGTGTGTAAATGTTGTAATAAAATTTTTTATGGATGGTTTGTAAGGGGTTTTTGAGCCGTGGGTTAATAAGGAGCAAAAGGGAGGATTTTGTGTTTTTCACTTAAAGAAATGTTACATGTATGTGTTACTTAATACCCCACCCCCATGTAAAGCATTATTACCTAGACTAGTCCAAGGAACACTTAGAGTAATTTAAGGAAGTCTTTGATCAAAGTATGAAGAAAATGTGTAGATGTTCCCTAATAGTTGAGAACATCCTATAAAATTTAGGGGATGTGTTTTTAAAGGTAATATCTTTGTATATATCATGCCATATCTGGTTTTATATGTTATATGTATGATTTGTTTCTATAAAAAAAATTTTTGAGTATTAGGTATAATCGTGGGTATTTGTTGAAGCGTAGATAGGTTTTGGTGGTTCCGGGTATGCCTAAAGTATTTTTATCGTGAAAGTAAAGACATGTACGGTAACCAATTAAAAATTAAATGTCATAGTTAATATTTATCCTCAAAACTAATTACTTAACACTTGCTTGGATGTTAACATTTAATTGTTTGATGCCCGTTTTACATTAAATGTTCATTTTTAGCTTACGCGTTTTAACTTTATCGATTAATGATTTAAGCAAAACGCGTACAATACTAAAAATACATAGTGAATTTATTGACGTCGTAAATGACCCTAAAACACGGGGTGTTATAGTCTCCCCCCCCCCTCGTTAAGTGAGCCTTGTACTCAAGGATTAAGACGCGGCACTTGACGACGGTGCGGTCTTTGTGAAGAGGTGTGGATATTTCTTCTTGAATTGATCTTCGCGTTCCCATGTGAACCCAGGATTTCTCCTGGAGTTCCATCCAACCTTGATTATTGGAATGCGGCTTCGCTTCAACCGTTTAACTTCACGGTCCATAATTTCTACCGAATCCTCGACAAATTGAAGCTTGTCATCAAAGTGAAGTCCATCCAACGGAACGGCTAACGGTTCGTCGGCATAGCACTTTTTAAGTTGGTTTCTTGAAATGTATTTGTATGGAACCCTGATAGCTCTTTTGGAAGCTTCAAGCTTTACGCAAACTCTCCAACCTTTCTAACACCTTGTAAAGGTCCAAACATACTAGGGTTTAAATTCCCCCGTTTTCAAAATGTACGGGACCCATTTCCAAGGCTAAACTTTTAAGCATAACTTTATCCCCATCCTGTAATTCCATCGGTTTACGCTTTAGTCGAGTATACTCTTTTGTCGATCGCGTGAAGATTGCATTCTTTTTGTTTGATTTGATTGATCTTCTTCAGTTGTTTCTTGCACTATTTTTTGACAAGGTGAGTTACAACTTCTCAAACCTTGGCACAACACATAGGTGAGCGACACTTTCGACGTAAAGCTGCTTCAATGGTGCATCTTTTGTTGCTAGCGTGATAGCTATTTGTTATATGAGGAACTCGACTAATGGCAAAGGGTTATACCCAACCTTTTCTAAAGTCGATTTTCACACGCACGTAAAATATCTCGTGGTGTTTGAATTGTCTTCTCGCTTTTTCCTGTATGTTTGTGGATGGTCGCAGTTCTCATATCCAAGCTTGTTATACCCAATAAGCATTCTGAAGTGAACTCCTGAAATTTGATGCGATACCTAGGGTCACAGATCTCAAAAATAATCGAGAGTGGTATTCCATGCCCTCGTGTCCAACCTTCTTTAGGTACTTTCTTTGCATGTTTATCCTATCGGACCAGTCTATCTTTTGGTACAAGATTGCGGACTTAGTGAGTCGGTCAACAATCACCCAAATGGTGTCGTAGCCTTGTGACGACTTAGGAAGCTTCGTGATAAAATCCATAATGATGTTGTCCCACTTCCATTAAGGTATATCGGATTGTACTAACAGTCCTGATGGCCTTTTGAGGTTCTGTCTGACCTTGGCAAAGTCAAACATTTGCTAACATAGGGTGGCGATGTTTTCCTTCTTATTGGGCACCTATTATAGCTTTTTCATGTTTGTACATCTTTTCAGAAACCCGGTTTGGATAGAAATTCTTTTGACTTATGGAATCGTGCATGATCATATCCTCAATCACCATGGCATGACAAACCAACTCCTGCCGTTTTACATAGAGTTCCATCCACTTGGGGTTCCAACTTTTCCGTCCTAAGCTTCTCGGAATCTTTAAGAAATTTTCAAGTATAAATTACCTCCTACATCTTCGTTCTGTGTTCTTGGTTTTCGTGCTTCAGTTTGAGCATCCAAAATTTGTTTGGGAAGATTCAAACCTATAGTCATGACTAAGGCTCGAACCCTTAATAGTGGCTCTCGTTCCTTCCTGCTCAAGGCATCAGCGACAACATTTGCTTTCCCTGGGTGATAACGAATCTCACAATCGTAATCACTAAGAAATTCTAACCAACAACGCTACCTCATATTAAGCTCCTTTTGATTAAGAATGTGTTGTAGAATATTGTGATCTATGAACACTGTACACTTGGTTCCGTACAAATAGTGTCTCCAAAGTTTTAGAGAAAACACTATCGCTCCAAGTTTTAAATCATGAGTCGTATAGTTCTTCTCATGAATTTCCAGTTGGCGTGATGCATAAGCAATCACCTTCTCCCTTTTCATTAATACACGGACGCCCAAAACACTTGTCGAAGCATCGCAGTTTACGATAAAATCATTGTTCTTTCGGGTATGCACGAATTGGATGCACTACACAACTTCTGCTTGATCAATTGAAACGCCGTTTCTTGTTTGTCACCCCACTCAAACTTGACCTTTTTCTGAGTTAGCTTGGTCATTGGTTTGACGATCTTCAAAAATCCTTCAATGAATCTTCGATAATACCCAACAAGACCTAAAAATTAACGAATCTCCGTTGGTGACTTAGGAGATGCCCAATCTTTAATGGATTCGATCTTGGCGGGATCCACGTGAATGCCTTTACTATCAATCACGTGACCAAGGAACTGTACTTTAGGAATCTAAAATTCACACTTAGAAAATTTGGCTTTCAACTACCTCTTTCTATGCAACTCTAAGATTACTTATGGTGTCCTTCGTGTTCTTGCTTGTTCTTTGATTATTATTAGAATATCGTCAATAAAGACAATCATGAATTTATCCAGATATGGTTTGCACACCCGATGCATAAGATCCATGAACACGGCAGGTGCGTTCATCAAACCAAATGGCATAACTTGGAATTCATAATGGCCGTAACGAGTTCTAAAAGCGGTCTTTGGAATGTCTTCTTCTCGAACCCTTAGTTGGTGATAACCTGACCTTAGGTCAATCTTCGAGTAGACACTCGACCCTTGAAGCTGATCAAATAAATCATCAATTCTTGGGAGCAGATAACGGTTCTTCACCGTCAGTTTATTCAATTCCGGTATCAATGCACATTCTGAAATGGTTCGTCCTTTTATTTTGAAAACAAGACCGGAGCTCCTCAAGGTGAGGAACTAGGTCTTATAAAGCACTCTTTTCAGATGTTCCTTTTTAGTTGATTGACAACTCTTCATTTCAGAAGGTGTCAATCGATAGGCGTACGAGCTACGGGATGCAGCACAAGTATCAATCAATTTGGGAAATTCCACTTGTTGAGTTGGAGGAAGGACCTGGCATGTCCTCAGGGATGATTCAGGAAAATCTTGGTCGATGGTACATCTATTAGTCATTCTCCTTCGACTTGTCTTCAGTCTCATTTGTATTAACGTTTGCCAAAAAGAATGGACATCCTTTTAGCATGTATTCTTGTGTTTTGGTGTACGAGATAATGTGCAGATGAGCCTCTTGTCCCTGGTTGCTTCCGTCACCGTGAACAATTAATGTTTCATTTCCCCAGGGGATACGAACGATCTTCTCGGCACACACAATGATTGCTTGGGTACCTTGCCAACCAATACATACCAATTATAGCATCGAAACTACAGAGTTCTATGGCATTAAGTCTATGATGAATGGGTGGTTCAGATATTTATTGTCAACCCCTAAGGATAGTGTTCTACCCCATTTATTTCTCCACGTCGGTAGTGCAACTTCATATAGTGATTTAATGGCAGTTGGTGTGGATATCAATTTGGGAGTAATTGCAGTGTATTACAAAAACTTCTATCGGCACCAGTATCAAATAAGACAGAGGCATAGCGGTTGTTTAGAAGGAACGTACCCGTCACGACGTTAGAGTCTGGGTTTGTCCCTGCATGCCCTACCGCATACACCTTGGCTGGAGCATTGCCACCTCCAACTTGGTTACCACGGTTGTTGTTGTTTTTCAGCTTTGGACATTCCCTCTTAAAGTCCCTGAAACTCACCAATTCATTGCCAAGTAGGCTTCTGACCTGACCTAGTGCCCTTCTGGTTGTTAGCATTGTTAGCATTTGTCGTACTTCTACAGTCACGAGCAAAATGGCCAACTTTGTTGCATTTGTGGCATTTAGGAGCACATGGACCATCGTGGTGATAGTTGCATTTTGAGCATAGGGGTTTAGATCCCCCATATTGTTTCTTTTCAATAGTCCCTGCAGCATAAGCCCTGCCGGTGTGCTACCTCTTGTTTTGGTGTTGTTGTTGTGGTTGTTGGTTATTATCTTGCTTTCTCTTGTTCTTTGTCTGACGGTCAGCAAAAGTGCGGATTCTCTTATCCATCACTTCGATTGCCATTTCAGTTGCCTCTTGCATTGTCTTAGGCTTGGATGCTACTACACTTTCGTGGATCATGTCGGGTAAGCCACCGACATATTTCTTAATCTTGTCAGATTCTTCAGGAAACATTCTACCACACAGCAGTGCCAGTTCCTGAAAATGTTGGTTGTACCCTATCACATCGGTACCTTTCACTTTCAATTCCCACAGTTCGACTTTGAGTTTCTTAATCTCGGTCCTTGGGCAGTACTTGTCAGTCATTTTCTTCTTCAGTTCAGTCCAGGTCATTGCATAAGCAATGTCATTACCAACAGTCCTAACGTGGGAGTTCCACCACGTTAGAGCATTTCCCAGAAGAGTACAAGTAGAGAACTTGATTTGGTTTTCCACAGAACAGTTGCTTATGCGAAACACAGTTTCCATTTTCTCAATCCATTGAGTCAATTCGACAACTCCTTCTGTGCCTTTGAAATTTAAAGGTTGGCACTTCATGAATTCGGGGTAAGTGCACTCACGAGTGGCTCGCTCATTTCTCCTAGCACATGTTCCTGAATTGTGGCTGTCGACGCCATTCGTGTTCGCATCACGTGCTGCCAAAACGGCAGTAACGCCTTGGTCAATCATTGCCTGAAGTTGGGCATTAGTGACAGTGGTAGTGGTGGCGGCTGTTGCGGCCGGTGTTGTTTCTGGGTTTAACCTCGTGGTCCTTCTCTTTGGTGCCATTTTCTTCAAATCACAAGAAAATATAATACCCGTTAGATTTCATAAAATCATAACCATGACATGACATATACCCAATAAGTAAAATGAGATCACATCACACAGTGAAATGCACAACTGAATTAAAATTAACAATGGTGTAGCTAAATCGACATTCATTCATAATAAATTCGATTACAGACATGACATAATACCACCATTCCATATATAATTGGAAAACATACATGATTGGTTCAGATACAAAATGATCACAACGATTAGGTTACAAGATAAAAGAATATATACAACCTAAAGCCATACTAGCCGGGAGTTACCCGTAATACTTAGTAGGCTGTACAAAATAACTAGCCATAACAGAATCTAGGAACTGCTACCAGCCTCCTCCGGTAGCTCTGGCTGTGCAGGACCCTTAGCGGGTCCCTGCTGTCTCTGTAACTCTGCCATCTGAGTCTGTAGTCTCTTCACTAGCTTTAGTGCCTTAGTGAGCTGTACCTGCCTCTTGTGGTCCGCTGCCAGCATCTCTGTAATCACCGTCTGTCTCCTACGGTCCGCTGACTGTAACTCTCTAATCTCTGACTGCTGAGCTAACACTGTGGTACGTAGTGACATAACCTCTGCACGCGCAAGATCACTCGCATCCATAGATCGTCCCCAAGCCTCTCTAGACATCCTAGCCTCAGTCTCCATGAGTCTAGCAGTACGTGCATGTGCACGCCTATCCCTAAATAACATGTTGAGCCGACCAGCCAATAGCTGTCGCTCAGTCTGCTCATCATCCAACCTCGTATAAATCTCGTCCGTGTCCTGCCTAACCCTAGTCTCAAACTCTGTCATATGTCGACCCAACTCTGTGTCAGCACTAGCTGGTGCCCCCTGCATGGTCTCGACTATCTCATCCCAAGAGTCGGTGATCCCATATCCAACATCTCTCTCTAGATCACGCCTGATCTCCCTATCTATGGTGGCAACAAAACCATAGTCTGCCCTAAGACCTCCAGCCGGTCTAGCAGCATCAGCAGCAGACGAGCTCTCTCCGACCTCGTATCCAGGACCAAGAGCGATACCTAACCTCTTTCGAGGTGGTAAGGTAACCTCGAGTCTGTCTGCTCTACGGTCAGTAGAGAGTAAATGCATAGGTGGTGTCCCTGATGATGGTGCATCTGGTCTGGTGTGGGAGAGTATGATGGGTGGTGGTAATGGTAGTGAATGGGAAGTAGATGCAGCCTCAGCTCTCAGCCTGATCATCGCAGCTCGATAGCCCAACGGACGAATAAGACTAGCAGGTGGTGATGGAGATAACACAGGCACTGGTGATGATACTGGTAGTGGTAGTGAGGGAATCTGAGGTGGTGGTGGTAATACTGGTAGTGGTGATAGTATCAGGGGTAGTGGTGGAGAAGGTATCTGGGGAAGTGGTGATGACCATGGGGAAAGTGGTGATGGTGGAGTAGATATAACGAGAAGTCTGGCAACCTCTGCATCAGACCAAACTGGTGTAGGTACTAGAGCTGGAATAGAAATCCTAGTTGTAATGTGGTACGCAGGGTGTGGTGGTGGTGTGGCCGCAGACTCGTCAGTCTCAAACGGCTCGGTCTCCTCAGCAGATGGGGCCTGATCAACAGCTGGTAAAGCAATAGCTGTAGAGTCGGCAGGAGTTGGGTGCTCCTCCTCCTCCTCGTCATTAGCCTCAATATCAACCTCCTCATCCTCATCATCATCAGATGGCTCATCCTCATTATCGTCATCATCTCCTCTGTCAGCAGGATAATCGGCAGGATCCTCCTCAGGGTCCTCGTCGTCATCCTCCTCCAGATCCGCCTCAGGTGAAGCAGCAGCAGGTAGTGGCTGCTCCTCAGCCAGAAACACCTCATCCTTCAGTGGCATAAACTCCAGATAAACAGGCTTTGGAACAAAGTCTGGTGGAGGTGGTGATTGTGGCTCCTCAAGGCCAGGTATGTAGTCTGGTGATGGGGGGCCTGTAAAGCGACCTGCACATATGGGTCATCTAGCATCCAGGGCAGTCCCTCATGCTCAGGTCCAACAACTTCTGGGGATCCAATATCTGATAACCCTCCAAATGGGCTAGAAACAGCAGTGTAGGTAATCGTGGAATCCTCAGAATCCGACATGACTGTATCTGAAAATCCAAAATAGCTTATATTAGTATTTAATATAAGACTCTTATAGTAATATACATTTATATCATAACATGTATATCAATCATGAATGCATCTAGTCTTAACCAACTAATGCAACAAGTAGTGTATGTATATATGTCCCGTGAAAACCCCTTTATATGAATGTAATGTTTGAAAATAAATTGGGTCGCAGTGGAATAAGGGTCTGAGGCGTGTTACTTCAATGATCAATAACACAAGATATATATAGAACGACCAAAAAATCGTTTAAAACCGATACATTGGATTTGACAAAGTATTTGTTACATAAGCTCGAAGCTTCACTTGTTCCAAATACAAAGATTTCTAGCCCATAACATATATACTAAATGTAATGCGACAAAATCTTTAATGCATGATATCCAAATCAAAACCACCAATGTATCCCTTGCACCTCGTGCTTATTGACCTCCTGAAAAACATTGCTTTAAAGCGTCAACAATAATGTTGGTGAATTCATAGGTTTGATAAAGCGTATAATATAGGACCAAAAGATTTCCCAAGTGTATGATAATGCAACAGATGCAGACATCATATAAATGTAATTATGTTGCCCTAAGCTCATGACACTGAAGCTCGATTTAAATGAATACCATATAAATGGCCTACAATGCCGGTGGTGATGTTCTAACCCGCAACATCCTATGTTCGACATGGTATACGTTCGTTTGTCCAGTGATAGCTAATCACCCGAACAGGGATGTCAGTCCCAATAGATCTATTAATAACATTCGCGTTCACAATCCAGTAACTGACAATTCATGATAATGGGCTCAACTTGGGTTATCGCTACTTAGGAAACACGTAATCATAATGTAAAACTTATCCATTTGTGTCCAATTATAAAACAGTGCATGTTTCTTACCCCAAAAACTTATAAAACAAATCATGTAAAACGTGGGGCTATGAACTCATCTTGAGTGAGCGAATGTCAAGTATATCACAAAAAATGCGTCACGGTAATGATCGAATGCAACCTAATCCAATATAGGTCGTATAAGTACTAATTACTTTGAGTAACTACTAACATCCGATGAGTAGCCCGATACAGCTTTAAGACTAATTACTTTGTAGTAATATCCATATACTACTTCTAAA
Source organism: Tanacetum coccineum (assembly GCA_026074375.1). Lineage (NCBI taxonomy): Eukaryota > Viridiplantae > Streptophyta > Magnoliopsida > Asterales > Asteraceae > Tanacetum > Tanacetum coccineum. The sequence continues at coordinate 15,666 of BQNB010024847.1, forward strand.
TAGCTCAACACCTTGCTAATTGTTTTAGTGAAATCATATTTATAAAGTGAAATCGTTTATAAATATACCTTTAGTAAAAATGACATAACTTTATCGTTTCAAGTCCGTTTCTCGCGTTTTCTTATGTCCATGCTTTCGTATTAAGACGACGTATCAAAAATGACATTTTGTATTTCATGTTCACTCTTAGGGTGAACAGTACTTTTAAGTTCACACAGTTAGAAAGTATTTTTTATAGTTTTTAGTTATCCGTAAAACCCGTAAATGGCGTATCTTATTCGTTATAGCTCTGTTTTTAGCGATTCTTTCGAGTACGTTCTCGTAATTAAAAGTTCTACTTATTTATGAGGTTTTCCAAAAATGAATGTCTCTGATGAACAGTAACTTCTAATAAAATTATTTTTATAAAAGTATTAATTATCGTAAACTCGCGAAATTCTAATCCTTCGTTGATTAACTTAAAAAAATTATGATTCTTATCATTTTGGAATCCTAAAAATATGTGTGATCTGTGAAAAATACTAAACTTTATATTTTAGAAGTATTTTATAACTTGCTTTTATAAAGTTTATTTTATAAATCCGGTATTAACGTAAAACGTATATTTGTCGTATCTTTTTCGTTATAAGGCGGTTTTTCGAGTTCTTTACATATTTGGAATCGTCACGAGGTGTACTATCTTTATAAAACATAATATGGCTGTTACCATACACGAACCAAAACAACCCTTTTGTATCTTGTTTATAGTTAATTATATAAGCTTGTTTTTATATACTTTTCTACTTAGTAAATTACCACAAGTTTCCCACAACTCTTTATACCCTATGTCATACATATAATAATGTCCTTAGTCCATATTTTGTCCACATGAGTCCATGATATCAAGATTAACAAGTCATTAACATCACATGAAAACATAAACTTTCCTTAAATAACTTTTAACTACAAGTTTATACTTATACCTTTTCCACTTAAACCAAACATGATGCCATACCTATTTATCCAATATTTCATGATGTTATCAACTACATGACATGAGTAAAAATGTACAAAACCATGATCACAAGTATAGGTTCATTTTCCATGATTAAAAGTTTCCTAATGGTGATTTTTGCTACATAGAACTCATATATGCATAAAATGATAAATGAAGGACATAAAGGGTTTTAGATAACCTTAATGAGATGTAGTATGATAGCAAATGATATCTAAACCCTTGTTTAGATATTAATCCAAAGCTTTCAAAGCTTAGAAACCCTAGTTTTCTTAAAGAAAACTTTCACTTGCAACCACTTGATTAATCCTTGAAATGCTTAATCAAGCCTTCACACCTCCTTGGAATAGCTTAGATATAGTGTAGGATTACTTAGAAATGAGGTAGATAAAAATTATGTGGATGGTTTGTGTTGTTGGGTTGTTGTCGTGGCCAAGCAAGAGGAAAAGGGGAGAACAAGTTGGTTTTTATCAAGTGTAAGAGTTGTGTATGTTTATTCACTAGTATTGCATGACTTATAAATAACCAAGAGTTATCTAAGTGATAAAAGAAAGACCAAGACTTATGGTCTTAGGGGGGAGCGGCAATATTGAGCAAAAAGGGGATGACTAGTGGTCAAAACCACTAGTCATGCCTTAAGTCTTACTAACTTTGCAATGTACATGTACTAGGTCTTTAATTGTTATGTTCTTATGTTCCCTAATAGTTGAGATGAGTTCCATGAAATGAGGAAGCAATATCTAGCTAGTTCTTGCAATATAATGAAAGTATTATTTCACATTTTGAAAGTATAAGTTGTAGGTAATGTAAGTTGTAGTTAAATTAATTAAAGGGTATACTTGCAAGTTGTGTATGTCTTGCTTATTTATTTTAAATGGGGCGTCCCATTTGGTATGTGTGGTTAAAGTTTTATAAACTTTTTGATCATTGGAAATAATAATAGGCATTTGTTGAAGCGTAGATTAATTAATGTGGTTCCGGGTATGCCTAAACGTAATTTTATCGCGAAACGTAAACACTTTACGTAACCAATAAAATAAAATGAACAAAGTTAATAATTATCCTCAAAATAATTACTTAACACTTGCTTGATGTAAACATTTAATTGTTTGACGCCCGTTTACATTGAATGATCATTTTTAGCTTACGCGATTTAACTTAACGATTACGATTAAAAGCAAATGCGTACAATACTAAAAATACATAGTGAATTTTATTGACGTCGTCAATGACCCTAAAACACGGGTTGTTATAATAAAACTGACAGAATTTCAAAAGAGTCAAAAGATGTTTCAAATGAAAGTAAAACAGCTGATACGGTTTGTAATGATGCATTTGGAGTCACACAGGAATTGTCAAAAAGAATTGTTGAATTGGAAAAAGATTTGTCAAAATTTGAGGCAAAGAGTATTGCTTTTGAAATCGCACTTCAACACAAGTCTCGAGAAAATAATTCTTAGAAAACAGTGCAAAAAAAATGAGAATTTTATGGCATCATTACAACTCGAGAATACTCATTTGAAACAGACTTATAAAGATTTGTTTGAATTGGTTCAAATGTCAAAGGTTGAGACTAATCAATGTGATGAAGTCAAAGTTAAGGACAATTTTGATGAAATTGAAACTAAAAACATTGAGTTGGAATATCGAGTGGCGTCATTAATCAAGGAGAATAAAGACTTGAAGTTAACTTACAAAAACTTGTTTGATTTAATTAAAAAGTCGCGGGTTCAAACAAAAACTTCAAATGTAACACAAAATTTTGTCGATCGCGAGCAGCTTGCATTCTCTGCTTGATTTGAATGAATCTTCTCAGCTGTTCTTGCACTATTTCTAGTAACCAGTAAGTTTGAACTTCTCCACCTCGACTAACAAACCCAGGTGGAACGACATCTTTCGAACCAAAAGTGATTTCAAATGGACGGCCTGATGCTACGTAATACTATATTAATAGAACTCGACTAATGGAAAATGTTAACCCACCCTTTCCAAAGTCCGATTGCAACAACAGCATGCAACATATCTCGAAGATTTTGAATAGTCCTATCTCTTGCCCGTACTATTTGTGGATATACGCAGTACTCATATCCAGCTAGTACCCACAAGCATACTGAAGTGACCTCCAAAAATTTGATGCGAACCTAGGTCACGATCACAAATAATTGAGAAGAGGTAATCTACTATGCCACTCGAGACCACCTCTCCTTAGGTACATTCTGCAAGTTTACCATCGGATCAGACTCTCTCATCGATACAAAGATTGCGGACTTAATGAGTCGATCGATAATCACCCAAATGGTGTCGTAGCCTTGTGATGACTTAGGAAGCTTCGTGACAAAATCCATAGTGATGTTGTCCCACTTCCATTAAGGTATATCGGGTTATACCAACAATCCTAATGGCCTTTGATGTTCTGCCTTGATCTTGGCATAAGTCAAACATTTGCTAACATAGGAGGAGATGTTTGCCTTCAATTAGGCCATCTCTCTAATATAGCTTTTCAATGTCGGTACATCTTTTCAGAACCCGGATGGATAGAGTATTTTGACTTGTGGGACTCGTGCATGATCACAATCCTCAAATCACCAAAGCATGGCAACCAACTCCTGCCGTTTAGACATAGAGTTCCATCCGCGCTGGGTTCCAACTTTTCCGTTTTAAATTTCTCCGGATCCTTAAAATTTTCAAGCCACATACCTCCAACATCTTCGTTCTTGATGTTCTCTGGTTTTCCCGTGCTTCAGAGTTTGAGCAACAAATTTGTTGGCAGATTCAAACCTATAGTCATGACTAAGGCTCGAACCCTTAATGGTGGCTCTCGTTCCTTCCTGCTCAAGGATTCAGCGACAACATTTGCTTTCCCTGGGTGCTAACGAATCTCGCAATCATAGTCACTAAGCAATTCTAACCAACGACGCTGCCTCATATTCAGCTCCTTTTAATTAAGAATGTGTTGTAGGCTCTTGTGATATGTGAACACCGTACACTTAGTTTCGTACAAATAGTGTCTCCAGAGTTTCAGAGAAAAACAATACGCTACCAAGTTCCAAAATCATGATGTCGTAAGTTCTTCTATAAATTTTCAGTTGGCTGATGCATTAAGCAATCACCTTCTCTCTTGCATCAACACAACGCCTAAACCTTTGATCGAAGCATCGTAGTATATGATAAAATCTTCGCTTCCCCTCAGGTAAAGCCAGAATTTTGGTGGGGGGGTGCAAAACCTTTAAAAAAACCAAAACCAAACAACTTCTGCTTCAACAGTTGGAACGCTGTTTCTTGTTTGTCACCCCACTCAAACTTAACTTCTTCTTAGTGAGCTTGGTCATTGGTTTGGCAATCTTCGAAAATCCTTCGAATGAAACCATATTTTTTGTTCGATAATACCCAACTAAACAAGACCTAAAATTGACGCATCTCTATTGGAGTGACTTAGGAGATGCCCAATCTTTAATGGATTCGATCTTGGCAGGGTCTACGTGAATACCCTGGCTGTCAATCACGTGACCGAGGAACTGTACTTTAGGAATCCAAAATTCACACTTGGAAAATTTGGCATACAACTCCTCTTTCTTAAGCAACTCTAAGATTAGCTTAAGGTGCTCTTCGTGTTCTTGCTTGTTCTTCGAATATATTAGAATATCATCAATAAAGACAATTACGAATTTATCCAAATATGGTTTGCACACCCGATTCATAAGGTCCATGAATACGGCAGGTGCGTTTGTCAAACCAAATGGCATAACTTGAAATTCATAATGGCCGTAATGGGTTCTAAAAGCGGTCTTTGGAATGTCTTCTTCTCGAACCCTCAGTTGGTGATAACCCGACCTTAGGTCGATCTTCGAGTAGACACTCGACCCTTGAAGCTGATCAAATAAATCATCAATTCTTGGGAGTGGATAACGGTTCTTCACCGTCAGTTTATTCAATTCCCGGTAATCAATGCACATTCGAAACGATCCGTCCTTCTTCTTGACAAACAAGACCGGAGCTCCCCAGGGTGAGGAACTAGGTCTTATAAAGCCTTTGTTAGATAGTTCTTTTAGTTGCTCCGACAACTCTTTCATTTCAGAAGGTGCCAATCGATAAGGCGCCCGAGCTACGGGTGCAGCACAAGTATCAAATCGATTTGAAATTCCACTTGTCGAGTCAGAGGAAGACCCGACAAGTCCTCAAGGAATACATTAGGAAAATCCCGGATGATTGGTACGTCCTCAAGTCGCTTCTTCTCCGACTTGTCTTTTCGTCTCCCGCCTGTATTAACGGTTGCCAAAAAGACTGGACATCCTTTAGCATGGTATTCTTGTGTTTTTGTACGAGATAGATGTGCAAACAGCCATCGTGTCCCTGGTTGCTTTCGTCACCGTGAACACTTAAATAGTTGCATTTCCCCAGGGGATACGAACGATCTCTCGGCACACACACAATGATTGCTTGGTATTTACCAACCAATCCATACCAATTATAGCTTCGAAACTACCAAGTTCTACAAGCATTAAGTCTATGTTGAATGGGTGGTTAAGTGGTGTTTAATGTACCACCCTTAAGGATAGTGTTTAAAAACCAATTATTCTCCCCTTGGCTTAGTTTCACACGTCCATATATAGTGATCTAGGGCAGTTGGAGTAATAGCAATTTGGGAGCTAAATGCAGTAGATACAAAACTCCAATCAAGCACCATATCAAAATAAGACCAATGCATAGCGGTTGTTTAGAAACAACGTACCCGTCATGACGTTGGAGTCTGGGTTTGTCCCTGCATGCCGTACCGCATACACCTTGGCTGGAGCATTGCCACCTCCAACTTGGTTACCCTGGTTGTTGTTGTTCTTCAACTTTGGACATTCCCTCTTAAAATGTCCCTGAACTCCACACTCATAACAAGTAGGTCTTTGGTTCGACCCAGTACACTTCTGGTTGTTCGCATTGTTGGCACTTGCCGTACTCCTACAGTCACGGGCAAAATGACCAACTTTGTTGCATTTGTGGCATTTGGGAGCACACGGACCATCGTGGTGATAATTACATTTTGAGCATAGGGGTTTAGATCCCCCATATTGTTTCTTCTCAACAGTCCCTGCAGCATAAGCCCTGCCGGTGTTCTGCCTCTTATTTTGGTGTTGTTGTTGTGGTTGTTGGTTATTATCTTGCTTTCTTTTCTTCTCTGTCTGACGGTCAGCAAAAGTGCGGATTCTCTTATCCATCACTTTGATTGCCATTTCAGTTGCCTCTTGCATTGTCTTAGGCTTGGATGCTACTACACTTCTGTGGATCATGTCGGGTAAGCCACCGACATATTTCTCAATCTTGTCAGATTCTTCAGGAAACATTCTACCACACAGCAGTGCCAGTTCCTGAAAATGTTGGTTGTATACTATCACATTGGTACCTTTCACTTTCAATTCCCACAGTTCGACTTCGAGTTTATTAATCTCGGTCCTTAGGTAGTACTTGTCAGTCATTTTCTTCTTCAGTTCAGTCCAGGTCATTGCATAAGCAATGTCATTACCAACAGTCTTAATGTGGGAGTTCCACCACGTTAGAGCATTTCCCAGAAGAGTACAAGTGGAGAACTTGATTTGGTTTTCCACAAAACAATTGCTTATGCGGAACACAGTTTCCATTTTCTCAATCTATTGAGTCAATTCGACAACTCCTTCTATGCATTTGAAATTTAGAGGTTGGCACTTCATGAAGTCTGTGTAAGTGCACTCACGATTGGCTCGCTCGTTTCTCCTAGCACCTGTTCCTGAATTGTGGCTGTCAACGTCATTCGTGTTTGCATCACGTGCTGCCAAAGCGGCAGTAACGCCTTGGTTAATCATTGCCTGAAGTTAGGCATTAGTGACAGATGTGGTAGTGGTGGCGGCTGTTACGGCCGGTGTTGTTTCTGGGTTTAACCTCGTGGTCCTTCTTTTTGGTGCTATTTTCTTCAAATCACAAGAAAATATAATACCCGTTAGATTTCATAAAATCATAACCACGACATGACATATACCCAATAAGTAAAATGAGATCACTTCACATAGTGAAATGCACAACTGAATTAAAATTAACAATGGTGTAGCTAAATCGACATTCATTCATAATAAATTCGATTACAGACATGACATAATACCACCATTCCATATATAATTGGAAAACATACATGATTGGTTCAGATTCAAAATGATCACAACAATTAGGCTACAAGATAAAAGAATGTATACAACCTAAAGCCATACTAGCCGGGATTGAACCCGTAATACTTAGTAGGCTGTACAAAATAACTAGCCATAACAGGATCTAGGAACTGCTACCAGCCTCCTTCGGTAGCTCTGGCTGTGCTGGACCATTAGCGGGTCCCTACTGTCTCTTTAACTCTGTCATCTGAGTCTCTAGTCTCTTCACTAGCTTCAGTGCCTTAGCGAGCTATTCCTGCCTCCTGTGGTCCGCTGCCAGCATCTTTGTAATCACCGTCTGTCTCCTACGGTCCACTGATTGTAACTCTCTAATCTTTGACTGCTGAGCTAACACTGTGGTACGTAGCGACATAACCTCTACACGCGCAAGATCACTCACATCTATAGATCATCCCTAAGCCTCTCGGGACATCTTAGCCTCAGTCTCCATGAGTCTAGCAGTACGTGCATGTGCACGCCTAGCCATAAACAACATGTTGAGCCGACCAGCCATCAGCTGTCACTCAGACTGCTCATCATCCAACCTCGTATAAACCTCGTATCTGTCCCGCCTAACCCTAGTCTCAAACTCTGTCATCCTCTAGCTAAACTCTGCCACATCAGTGATCCTATATCCAACATCTCTCTTTAGATCACGCCTGATCTCCCTATCCATGGTGGCAACAAAACCATAGTCTGCCCTAAGACCTCCAGCCGGTCTAGCAGCAGCAGCATACGAGCTCTCTTCAATCTCGTATCTAATACCAAGAGCGATACCTAACCTCTTTCGAGGTGGTAAGGTAACCTCGAGTCTATCCTCTCTACGGTCAGTAGAGAGTAAATGCAAAGGTGGTGTCCCTGATGATAGTGCATCTGGTCTGGTGTGGGAGAGTATGAAGGGTGGTGGTAATGGTAGTAAATGGGATATAACACAGGTACTGGTGATGATACTAGTAGTGGTGATAGTATCGAGGGTAGTGGTGGAGAAGGTATCTAGGGAAGTGGTGATGACCATGGGGAAAGTGGTGATGATGGTGGAGTAGATATAGCGAGAAGTCTGGCAACCTCTGCATCAAACCACACTGGTGTAGGTACTGGAGCTGGAATAGAAATCCTAGCTATAATGCGATATGCAGGGTGTGGTGGTGGTGTGGCCGTAGACTCGTTAGTCTCGAACGGCTCTGTCTCCTCCGCAGATGGGGCCTGATCGGCAGCTGGTAAAGCAACAGTTGTGGAGTCAGCAGGAGTTGGGTGCTCCTCCTCCTCCTCGTCATCAGCCTCAATATCAACCTCCTCATCCTCATCATCATCAGATGGCTCATCCTCATCATCTCCATCATCTCCTTTGTCAGCAGGATAATCGGCAGGATCCTCCTCAGGGTCCTCGTCGTCATCCTCCTTCAGATCCTCCTCAGGATCGGACTTCGGAACATAATCTGGTGACTGAGCAGTGGGTGAGGCAGCAGCAGGCAGTGGCTGTTCCTCAGCCAGAAACACCTCGTCCTCCTGCGGCATATACTCGAGATATACCGGCTCTGGGATAAAGTCTGGTAGGGGTGGTGACTGTGGCTCCTTGGGGCCAGGTATGTAGTCTGGTGATGGCGGGGCTTGTAAGGCGACCTGCACATACGGGTCATCTAGCATCCAGGGCAGTCCCTCGTGCTCAAATCCAATAACTCCTGGTGATCCAATGTCTGATAAGCCCTCGAACGGACTAGACACCTCTGTGTATGTAACCGTAGATTCATCTGAATCTGACATGACTATATCTGAAAATCCAAAATAGCTTATATTAGTATTTAATATAAGACCCTTATAGTAATATACATTTATATCATAACATGTATATCAATCATGAATGCATCTAGTCTTAACCAACTAATGCAACAAGTAGTGTATGTATGTATGTCCCGTGAAAATCCCTTTGTATGTATGCAATGTTTGAAAACGGTTATAGTCCAGCAAAAATATTTGACCTGGTTCTCTATAACCTTGGCTCTTGATACCAATCTGTAACACCCCCAAATTGGGTCGCAGCGGAATAAGGGTCCGGGGCGTGTTACTTCATAGATCAATAACACAAGATATATATAGAACGACCAAAAAGTCATTTAAAACCGATACATTAGATTTAACAAAGTATTTGTTACATAAGCCCGAAGCTTCACTTGTTCACACTTGTTCATTTGTTCAAAATACAATGATTTTTAGCCATGGACAGATATACTAAAAAGTAATGCGACAAAATCTTTAAGCCATGATATCCAAATTAACCACTAATGTTATCCCTTGCACCCGTGTTATTGACTCTGAAAAAACATGCTTTAAAACGTCAACCAAATAATGTTGGTGAATTCAATAGTTAGGTTTTGATAAAGCGTATATTATAGGACATAAGATTTCCCAAGTGTTGATAATGAACCAGATGCAGAGACTTCATCTAAATGTAATTAGTTCCCTAAGTCATGACACTGAATGCTCGACATAAATGAATCCATAAAAATGGACCTACATTAGCCCGTTGTGCTGTTCTAAACCCGCAAACATACAATGTTCGAACATGGTTATATGTTCGTTTGTCCAGTGTAGTAGTCAACCGAAAACGGGGATGTCATCCCAATAGATCTATTAAGAACATTCGCGCTTACATTCAGTAATTGACAGTTAATGATAATGGGCTAAACTAGGGTTATCGCTACTTAGGCAACACTGTAATTTGATTGGAAAACGTATTCCACTTTGTGTCCAATTATAAACAGTGCATGTTTCTCATCCCAAAAATTATAAAAATAAATAATGTAAAACGTTGGTGGGGGGCCTGGGGCTATTGAACTCACCTTGGATTGAGCGTATATCAAGTGTATCACAGAAAACTTGTGTCACAGGAATGAATCGAGTGGAACCCTTAATCCAATAAAAGGTCATATAAAGTACTAATCACATTGGGTAAACTTACTAATGTATAATTCATATATAGTAATCACATCTAATAGTTTTAGTGGAAATCATATTTATAAAGTTATCAAACGTTTATAAATATACATTTTGGTAAAAATGACATAACTTTAACGTTTTAAGTCGTTGCTTGCGTTTTCTTATGTCAAACGCTTCGTAATTTAAGAACAAGTTATCAAAATTTTACATTTTCATATTTTTAGTCCTCTGATGAACAGTGAGTTTTACTGTCACACCAGTTTATAAAATTATTTTTATAGTTTTAGTTATCGTAAAACCGGTAAATGTCGTATTTTATTCGTTATTGCTCCGTTTTTTGCGATTCTTTCCAGCACGTCTTTGTTATTAAAAGTTTTATCATATTAATGATGTTTTCCAAAAATAATGTCCCCGATGAACAGTAACTGTTTATAAAAATTATTTTTCAAAAGTATTAGTTATCGTAAACTCGCGTAATTCATAACTTCTTCGTTATCGATTGAAAAATTATGATTCTTATCATTTTGGAATCCTAAAAATATGTGTAATCTGTGAAAAATACTAAACTTTATATACCATAAGTATTTGATAACTTGTTTTTATAAAATTTACTTTTATAAACCCGGTATTATCGTAAAACGTATATTTGCCGTATCTTTTTTGTTATAAGGCGGTTTTTCAAGTTCTTTACATATTTGGAATCATCACGAGGTGTACTATCTTTCTAAAGTGTCACACCTATTGTCTTTGATTCGAAATCCAACAGCCCTTTTGTAATACTTAAGTGTACTCATTTTTATAAGTTGTTTTATATACTTTTCTATTTAGTAAGCTACCACAAGTCTTCCAATACTCTTAATATACTATGTCTTACATATAGTAGTGTCCATTTGTCCATCATATGTCCACATGAGTCCATGATATCAAGATTAACAAGTCATTAACATCACATGAAATCAATAACTTTCCTTAAGTAACTTTTAACTACAAGTTTATACTTATACCTTTTCCACTTAAACCAAACATGATGCCATACTTATTTATCCAATATTTCATGATGTTATCAACTACATGACATGAGTAAAAATGTACAAAACCATGATCACAAGTATAAGTTCATTTTCTATGATTAAAAGTTTCCTAATGGTGATTTTTGCTACATAGAACTCATATATGCATAAAATGATAAATGAAGGACATAAAGGGTTTTAGATAACCTTAATGAGATGTATGATGATGAGAAATATGATCTAAACCCTTTTTTAGATTTTTAACCCAAGCTTGCAAGATTTGAAACCCTAATTAACCAAGAAAACCCTAGCTTCCTCTTTCTTGCTTCCACACTTGTAAATGATTAACCAATACTTCAAAACATCTTAGGTTATCATATGGATATAGATTAGAATAAGTGTTAGGATTCCTTAGAAAAGAGTAGATAAAAATGTAGTTATGGTTTTGTGTTGTGGTTGTTGTCCGTGGCCAAGCAAGAGAAAAGGGGAGAACAATTTGGTTTTTAAATCAAGTGTATAGAGATTTGTGTATTTTATTCACAAGTATTGCAATGACTTATAAATAACCAAGAGTTATCATAAGTGTAAAAGAAAGACTAGACTTTATGGTCTTAGGCCGAAGCGGCCAAAAATGAGCAAAAAGGAGATGACTAATGGTCAAAACCACTAGTCTCGCCTTAAGTTCTTACTAATCTTTGCAATTTACAATGTACTAGTCTTTAATTGTTTAAGTTCAAAGTTCCCTAATAGTTGAAATGAGTTCCATGAAATGAGGAAGCAATATCTAGCTAGTTCTTGCAATATAATGAAAGTATTATTTCACATTTTGAAGGTATAAGTTATAGGTAATGTAAGTTGTAGTTAAATTAATTAAAGGGTATACTTGCAAGTTGTGTATGTCTTGCTTATTTATTTTAAATGGGGCATCCCATTCGGTATGTGTGGTTAAATTTTTATAAACTTTTTGATCTTTAGAAATAATTATAGGCATTTGTTGAAGCGTAGATCAATTAATGTGGTTCCGGGTATGCCTAAACGAAATTTTATCACGAAACATAAACACTTTACGTAACCAATAAAATAAAATGAACAAAGTTAATAATTATCCTCAAAATAATTACTTAACACTTGCTTGATGTAAACATTTAATTGTTTGACACCCGTTTACATTGAATGATCATTTTTAGCTTACGCGATTTAACTTAACGATTATGATTAAAAGCAAACGCGTACAATACTAAAAATACATAGTGAATTTTATTGACGTCGTCAATGACCCTAAAACACGGGGTGTTATAGGTCTTTTATTATCTGTTAATTTACTTGCGTGTGTTATTGTGTCTTAAGTTGATTTTAGTCACCATAAAACCCGTGCCAGTCTCTTAGGATGAAACCCCCCCTTATCCGATAGGTTTAGGATTAACATAGGTTTAGCATAGGTTTAACATAGAATAGAATTAACTTAGTTTAGATAACTAAAATATTAATAAATTAAAAGATTGCTTCTCGCTCTTAGTGATTGACACCCTACTTACCACGAGACTCCCATCTAACCGGGTACACTGCCCGTTAAAGTGTTATTTTTGGTAAAGTCGACAAAACATAAATTAAAAACATAAAACATACATTACAACTACACAACGACACATCAAGTTTTTGGCACCGCTGTCGGGGAGTGAAAAATTTAATCTTGATTTTTATTTGATATTTTAGTTTTTAACATTAGAATAATCTAACCCCCAGGATTAGTGTAATTTAGATTAGTGTGTAATTTTGTATAATTTTGTATATTTGTTTATTTAATTGTTTATTAGTTTAGTTGTTTGTGTGTTTAATTGTTTTCTAATACACTGTTCTAGTCGATAACCTGATATGGCGTATCCACTTCCATTGGAGTATCTAACTTTCTTGTCCAATACATCGTATTCGTTCAAAAGATTAATACGACGTATTCAGATTAATTGAATACGACGTATTAATCGTCTGATACAGTAACATAAGCTTTAGTTTTAGCATTCGATTTATGTATATCTGTATTTTTTTCTCTCGAGCCCATCCTACTGATTGTTTATTCCTTGTTTCAGGTAGTGCATGACAAGGAGTTCAACAAAGGAACTATTTACGCCTTTCAAGGATCCGAAACGAGAATTTTGATCATCTAGGAAGCTTCTCAAGACACTAAGTCTTGACGAATCAAGATCACCTAAATTCGATCTACTTTCTGATTTAGAAGAATATTCTGAGGAACAGGTTGCGGAAACAATGGCGGAAACCATGAAATAATACATGAGCAAAACTTGAGCTGACTATGGATCGGGAATTGCTAGGCCTAAGATCGACGACAAAGATAGCTTTGAACTAAAAGGATAATTTCTCACGGTACTATGTGACAACACCTTCAGCGGTTCAGATCATGAAGATGCGAACGAACACATTGAAAAAGTTCTTGAAATTGTCGATTTATTCCATATCCCTAATATAACTTAAGACCAAGTGATGTTTAGAGCCTTCCTTGTTTCCCTAACTAGAGCCACGATTCGTTGGCTAGGAAACAAACCATCTTGTTCAATTACAACTTGGGAAGATCTAAAAACAAAGTTTCTAAGAAAATATTGCCCACCTGCTCGAACTGTGAAGAAAATGGAGGAGATCAATACCTTTTAGCAAGAACCGGATACAAGAGGTAATCTTGTTTAATAATGGATTGGAAGTTCCAACTCGACAAATTCTTGATTCAAAAGGTGCCATACCATCTAAGACTGCTGCCGATGCAAAAGTAACCATCCAAGAAATGGTTGAATACTCTCTAAAATGGCACAATGGAACATCTAGGACGAGAAGTACTAAAACTTCTGACGAATTGGCAGCCATACACGCACAACTCAATAATCTTGGAAGAGAAATCAAGAAAGTTAATGAAATGGTATATGCTGCACAAGTAGGATATGAACAATGTAAAGGACCCCACTACACCAAAGATTGCCCACTTAAAGAAGAAGGTAAAACCCTCGAAGAAGCTTACTACACTTAATTTGGTAGACCATTCCAAGGAGGGGGATATAGACCAGCAACTCCAGGATTCTACCAAAGGAACAATGCAAACCCTTCGTATCAAGAACGAAGACAATCTAGGGAAGAAACCCTAAGCAAGTTTATGAGTAAATCAGCGAAAAGACATGAAGAAAACTCCAACATGATTAAAGAAATCTGAGCATCGACGAATGCTGCCATACGAAACCAAGGAGCTTCGATTAAAACTTTAGAGATTCAAATCAGGCACATAAACAAGGTAATACAGGAAAGAGGATTTGGAATCCTACCTAGCTCTACTAAATCCAACCCGAGAGATCATGTCAAGTCGATCTCGACTACTGTTGTAGCTTATACAAACCCGATAGGCCATATTAGATCACCCCAATATGCCGTATCCATCCCACAGAACAGAAGACTAATGTTTGAGTCAAGACAAATGACAATTCCGTTTCTAAGTCATTTGAATGATTACTACTTTGATGAAAATAAGGGATCGTATGGACCGCAATTCTCGGAAGCTTACTCATGTGGAGCTTCACATATCAATAATTCCATACCCCAAAAAGAGAAAGACCTAGAGAGTTTCACTTTACCTTGCTATATTAATAATGTTTGCTTTGATAATGCCCTTGCTGACTTAGGAGCTAGCATAAGTGTCATGCCTCTCTCAACCTACCTTAACTTAGGTTTAGGCAATTTAGCTCACACTAAGTTGACAGTTGAATTAGTAGATATGACTGTAAAATATCCAAAAGGAATTGCTGAATACATGCTAGTAGGTATTGGTAATTTTGTTTTCCCTGTAGGCTTTATAATTCTTGATATGCCCGAGGATGTCAAAGTGCCCTTGATCCTTGAAAGACTATTTTTTTCTACCGCCCATGCTAAGATTGATGTATTCAAAAGGAAGATTACTTTGAGGGTAGTGGATGAGAAAATTATTTTTAAAAGTATTAAACCTGATAGTAGTTTGATTAAGAGGGTCTACATGTTAAGCTTAAGAGAAAGAATGGAACTTGATTTAGAAGCTAGGCTAATAGGAGAGACTTTGGTGTTAAATAGATTATTAGACCCTTTGTATGGAGATTACATCGAATTGAATGATCTTAATGTACCATTAGAACTTAGGAGAGATCAAGTTGATAATTTGATGCCCACCATTGAGTAAGGTGAGGTAATTGATGAGCCCATGATTGACATAATCAATACTAGGAATAATGAAAATTTTGTCGAGTACCCTAGTTTTTGTGACTTTGACCGGAAGATCCATATTGATTGTGCCTACAACTTAAGGTTTTCGTGCATGATAGGTTTCAAGCATGTAAATGCTAATTTTTTTCCCAATTTTTTATGTTAATGTGATGTCTAGGGAGTTCTATAATTCTATAATGAGGGACACAGTTGAATACAAAGGAAAGAACATAGTTGGAGCTTTTATAAATTTACCTGTTTTTGTTGGAAATTTTTCTGTTGTAACTTATTTTTCAGTAGTGGAAAATATGGATGGCTACCGAGATAAAGACATGGGAGATATCATTCTTGGAGAACCGTTCTACAAAGCTTTGTGTGTGGAAGCAATAAGGTTTGATGGGTTAATCACTATCTTTAATGGCAATGATTACGTGACTTACCAAATGGCGCAATCACGTCTAAGATTTAAACATCTATCCAATGCCCAATGCACCAAGATCAAGCCGTTACTAAGGTGAGTATGCATGATAAGATGAATGGAATCTCGCATCCGTACCAAAAGCTCAAAAGTTTCTACAAGGGGGTCCTGAACTTAGGACCAGAATATGTCTGAGATGCGAAGATAGAAGAATGGCTCACACGCGGGCACGTTATCGTGCATGAGATGGAGTGAAGAAAGCTGAAGAAAAAGTCTAACTTAAAGACTAGCTGAAACAAAAGTGCTTCCCGGGAGACAACCCGGATTGTTATTTATTTTTACTGAGGCTGTCTTCCCAGACATCAATACGACGTATCCGCTCCATACCATACGGCGTATTGAATGTATAGACATTATCAGTCCTTTATTTTTATTCACTTTTAAACATAATTGTCAGTTCTGTCTATACGGCGTATTCATGTACATGATATGGCGTATTTGGTAGACTGACCCGTATTTAGATACTTTTTACAGGTTTCTCTATACGGTGTATTCCAGTCTATGGATACGGCGTATTGGTCTCCTGTACAGTTTGTTTAGTTTATTTATAATTAACCGTAGGTACCGAGATAGGATTTTGCATGTTTTTCCTATATTTTGCACAGGACCTCGCTGCAAAAAAAATCGACAAAGTTGGTGAAGTATCGATCATCTGGAATTATGTGTGTGTTGTAGTCATGCTGGTATCCAGACGCATTTACAACACACATTCTTGCTCATAAACTTAACTTGGAGAATCTACCGAGCAAACTATTAGGGAGTTTCTCATTCTAATTCTTTTGATTCCCGTTTTTAATATTTTATCTATACAACGAGGACGTTGTATAATTTAAGTGGGGGATGGGAATTAGAATGTTACTTGTCTTATTTTTCACACTAAAATGCTTAAATTATGCTTAAATTTAAAATCTTTTCAAGCATATTTCTGTGAAATTACTAGTTACATAACTCGCACACAATAACCCTTATTAGATATTGTCAGGATTTAACCTTATCCGTTTCCAAATGTTTACCCAAATTCCATAAAAATATGAGTGTGTCAGTGATGTTGTAGACTTTAGAACTTGGCTTGGTATATCTATTCGAGATCACAGTGATGAGTACTATGGATTTAGATGAAGTAACTTATTTAAATTGGTAAATTTCTAGGATTACAACCAAAAAGCCTATATATATTGTTTTATTAACTAACTACATTGGTTAGTTAAATCTCGTATAAACCCTTTGTTTACTCTCATTATAAGAGTAAGATACCCCTAGAAAAACCTATAGATCCAATCCTTTAGGAATAACACCAACTATTTGTTTTGTTACACCTTTACACTTTAGCCTACCCTGTTAGATTAAGTCCATTTATCAGTTGCTAGTTGTTCAAGTGTAAAGTATGTATTTCTCGAGTCTTGTGTTATTTTTTATCTTTGGTACGGTTGGGAAGAAATTTGCACATTACAAATGGAAATGTATAAAGTAGTCAAAACTCATGTATTTTTACTACCATCACAATTATTGGTACGTCCGAAGAATGAAGAATTATCGAAGAAATTAACCGGAGTTATTATGATCGTGAAGATGGTAAAATTACACCGAGATTCGTAGTTAGTATATAAAAAACGAAAAGATTAGAAAAATCGTAACAAAAACGAGGAGGAAAGTTTGAAGATAGTCGGTTCGTTAAAGCTTAAACTAAAGGAATTATATGAAGGATTGATTATTCGTTGATATGTCTTATAAGTCAACGATGTAAGGTTTTGTATAAAGTGGTAGATATCGCCACTTGTCTTGTAAAAGTATGTAAAGTATGGGATAAATGGTAAGTTGACCGTTACGGAAACGCCAACTTAGGTTGTTGTTTTTGATATATGATCAAGACGTTTGTGTAAATAGTTGTGTCTTTTTCATGGTAACGGTCGGAAAAAGTGTCTAGCAACTTGTACCTTATATGTTTTGGACTTAGTCTATTTGTTTTGTAATTTTTATTTAACAACAATTTATTTCCCTTTCCTAATCATTAACCATGGGTTTTACTCGAACGAGGATGTGATCGAGTCATGCATGTCTATTTCATCGTTACGGTCATGTATGCATGATTCAGCTGCCTTGTTGGTTTATTACTTTTGGTGAAAGTTAGAAGATCCATACCCTATATTATTTTTCATCCTAACCCTTGGTTAAACTCGAATGAGGATGTGATCGAACACACATGTCTATTCCGTCGTTACGGTCATGTATGTGTGATTCAGCTGCCTTGTTGGTGTGGTACTTTTGGTGAAAGATTGTTAGAATGATCAACCCTAGTCCTTATAATAAAAACCCATTTTACCTTTATTAACATGTTACTCTTTAGCTCTAGTGGTGGAGATGTGTATCTTTGCCAAGCCTATGATAGAATAGTCGTCACGACTGAGCAATTGAGCGAATTAGTTACATGTTACCACATAGATTAGTTGAGTGATTTGAGTGTTTTCATCTACCTATTTCGTGAGGTGTTTGGTTGTGTACTTGTAATAAATCAAATAAATGCTTAAATGGAAAAATCCTTAGGGATACATTTTTATAAACTTCTAAAGGCTACTTGAGGACAAGTAGGATTTAAGTGGAGGGATATTTGATGACATCAAACAACGTTACTTTTATAGCATCATTTATCCCATGTAAATAACCCATTTATTATAATTATTGCAAAGAATTGTTACTTAATCGTTTGTATTTGAGAATTGCGGTAGTTATGGAGTACTTAGTGAAGATTAGCAAAAAGGCACGCATTCTGGAGATAATACAAAGAAATATGAAGATTACTATTCTGACATCCTATACGCCGTATCCATCAAGGAAGATAGGGCGTATATGTGCCTTCACTTCACCAAAGACCACAAGGGAACAAGGATCAATACGTCGTATCCAGAGAAGTCTATACGTCGTATTCAAGTTACGGTAATAAAATATTCTGAAAGATATCGAATGTGGTCCCTACTCCAAGAAACCCCCGATACGCCGTATTGACCTCAGTCAATACGCCGTATCAACCAAATTCTAGACCTTATAAAGAGAAAACCTAAAAACGGGTTTTCGGTGTGCTAAATCATATTTTTGATACCTTAAACATAAAAGTCAATTTTTAGAAGAGAAGAAGAACAGAAGAGGTCGAGCAACGTAATTAATTCCATAGGAAACAACTTGTAATCTCATATACTCTTGTAATTGTTCAGTTTTTTGTATCATTCGTTAACTCGGTTAGTTTACCTTGGCTAAATTATTACTCTTGTATTGTTTATGATGTTTGAGGGCTAATACCTCCGGGTATTAGCCATTATATTAGCCCTTATTATGAAAATTTGAATGTTTGGTTTGTTTATATCGATTGCTTAATTTACCGTTGAATGCTTGTTTATGTTTATCAGTTTATACTTGTTTACGTGCTTTTGTATGCGACCTATCATTCAACTGGATCTAGTGATACGGACCCAGTAATCTAGATGTCGGGATGGCTCTCCATATAGTAATTTATACATCTAGACCAATAGGATAACGAATAATGACCTATCTTTGCCTTTAGATTGTGAGCTTAGTTGGACCAACAGGTGACCATTGGGATCAACGAGTACATTCTTAATCAATTGGTAAGGACTTGAAAAGTGGACTACTAGTGTATAAATTGCCTTTAAGTAGTAAGTGGATAAAGTCTCTATGAGCTAGGGTTTAACAAGATCACCATTGCTTTAATCCATAAGATAGATTATAATCAGCAAATAAAGATGCTTTATGCGGATACGTTTAATTGTGACAGAATTATACGTGTCTAGGTTTAAGGAAGAAGTACCGCCTTAATCTTAAGAATGATATGCCACCTCGAGATAAGTGATCATTGCACTAAATAAACAAAACCAACGTTCTAATTGGATTAATCATGGCTAATACATTTTTCTTATATTTGGCTAGATCGCTCTTTTATCTTTTGTTAATTTGCTTACGTGTGTTATTGTGTCTTGAATTGATTTAAGTCACCACCAAACCCGTGCCAGTCTCTCAGGCTGAAAACCCCCCTTATTCGTTAGAATTAGGATTAACATAGGTTTAGCATAGGTTTAACATAGAATAGAATTAACTTAGTTTAGATAACCAAAATATTAATAAATTGAAAGATTGTTTCTCGCTCTTAGTGATCAACACCCTACTTACCACGAAACTCCATCTGATCAGGTACACTGCCCGTTAAAGTGTTATTTTTGGTTAAGTCGGAAAAATATAAATTTAAAACTTGAACTATTATAATTACAACCTCACAACGACACATCAGTAAGTCCTTGAAACGAGTCCATGCTTCTTAGAGAGACTCTCCTTGATGTTGTTGGAACATAAGGATGTCATTGCGGAGTTTTGCAGTACTTCCTGATGGAAAGAATTGAGCAAGGAAACGAGTAGTAAGATCCTCCCATGTGGTGGTAGATCCTGCTGGAAGACGTTCAAGCCAGTTGCTAGCTTGATCGCGAAGGAAAAACTGAAATAAACACAGGCGCGTTCTTTCCCTATTTTTACCGTCAAGGTCAAGTGAGTCTACAAGTTTTAAGAAATCCTTGAGGTTTTGGTTTGGATCCTCGGACCGAAGTTCTTGGAATGAGCATCTGTTTTGCACGAACCGGATGGTGTCGGATTGTAACATTTCATATTTAAGGTCACTATTTATCCCGAGCTTATATTTAATTTCTAAATTTTTATAGAATTTATTTTATCATTTTAGGTCGGTTTTTATTAAAATCGTCGTTTTAATTATTCACGAGTCGTGATTTTAATAATTATTAGTTTTAACGATCGAGAAATCAATAATTTTATGTTTTAGCTTCGGAAGTGTATTTATTTTATTTTTAGTGTTTCCCGACTTTTCCTGCGTATTTACCGAAATCGTGTTAAAAACGATATTTTACAAGTTTAACACTTAAATTTAGTGTTTTGGGCCCAAAATAATAACATAACTAATAAAAAGAAAAATTAACAAAGCCCACTCTATTTTTTTTCTCTCTTGAGTCGGCTGAACAAAAAAAAACCAACGACCCATATTATTTTTTTTGGAAAATACAAGATTTCCTAACCCCTAATAAATCTCCTAAAAATATACTCCCAAGACCATACCATAAACACACACAACATTAAAAATAAAAACCATCGGTCTTCCCCTTTGTTCTTTCCTTGTGTTCGACGACAGACTCCAGAAACACCACCATCAATCATCAAAAATTTACCCCAATCATCTCATTATACACCAAATCAATCCTACACTAAACCCTAATCATCCCTACATTAACCAATACTCTTCTTGTCTCCTAAAACAACATGCAAGTACCTTCTTAAATCTTGATTTTTAGGGTTTTTATTAACCTTGGTGGTGAAAAAGGCATCAAAAGTTTGATTGTGATAATTATTGAAAGATTTGGGTAAAAGAAAGTTAGAGTTTGAGTTTGGTTTGTGTCTTTGAGGTTTCGGCTAAACAAGAAAAGAAGGAAAGAAAAGATTTTAATCTCTTTGTTGGTTTCTATTGTGGTTGTAAGTGATTTTCAAACCCTTTTATTTTGATCTAATCTTATGTTAAGTGCATGTGTTTGATTTTACTTTTTATGAGCATGCATGGTCTCGATTGGTTTGATTTTGATTTGATCATAATTATGAAGTTTTGATGTATGGGATATGTTCATGAGATTTGATATGGCATTGCATGTGGATAAATAATGATTAGGATGAGTTTTGAAGGGATTTAGAAGTAATTTGTATGGGCAGATTTAGGTCAGTAGCTAAACGTGGCTATTCCTAATAATTTTTGGCCTGGAGCCTATTATTAAATTACATGGTTGAATAGATATAGTTCTAAGCTTCATGTGGCGAATTGGATGGTTTTGTATCGATTCCGGATGAGGAATTTATGGACGTTTTACGAAAACGAGTCGAATCTGGAACACCTTTTGAAAAATAGGTTAAACTCCAGATTTTTGCACTAATGTATTGGGTTTAAAAACATCGCTCTGTAGTAGTCACCTTAGGGTAACATCTCCAAGTGGATTCACTTCAATAGCTATCACGGTTTAGGATTTATGGCCGTTTTCGTAAGTAGTTAAAATTCAGAAAACTTTCTGAGTTGTGTTGTTAAGAGTAAAATGTCATTTCCTATTGATTGGAAACTAATTAGATAATGAGGCCTAACATTCTAGAAACTAGACTCAAAGGTATTTCTAAGGGCGAAAGCCTCGTATTCATAGTCTTAACGATTAGCAGATATGGAACCATAAAGTCAGGTTAGAAATCAGAATCTCAATTTACGTCTTTCCTTGAATTATAAAAAGTATATAAACACGTTAGTGAAACAAGAGTTGATGAGCTAAACATAGTAGGTGTTTAATTAGATATAAACTCAGGTTGTATATCAATTGAGGGATGAAAATACTTACGTTTAGTCATTATGCAATGCCGCTCATATCTTGGAAATATATCTAATAATCATATAACTATTTCTACGTATTGATTATCTTTATAATACTAAGTCGCGTCACGTCTTATAGGTTGCGGCTAAATCGTTGTCACTTCTTCTCTTAGTTGATTTCTCGCTCGGTCTTCTACCGCGCTGAGTTTATAGTCTCGCCTTTTAAACTTTAATTGTATTATAAACCGCGCGATGGAGATACATGCTTGTTTTATAAATTGATCACAAGTAGTTTTTTGGTATGCTGGACCCGATTGTGAACTAGATGCATAAGTAGCTATTGCTAAAAGACCTCAATTATCATGAACTATTAGTTACCTATGATGGGTGAGCGCTAGTACATTAAATAGATCTATTGGGCTTGCTGACTGCCCCTGTTCTGGCGGTTTGTATCAAGCGCGAGGAGCACCTCCTAAAGGGATATTTTGTATTGAGATTTTCTTTATGGTTTATGAAATATTACTACCTTGGGCTGGCGGAAAATTTTGGTGTACAATCACTACATCTGGAATGTGTACGGTTAAGGCTTCAGTGTAATGATGCTTATGCATTTGCTGATTATTAAAATTGTTTGATCACAATTTTTTTGATAATAGTAAAAATATTTGTGTTCACTCTTTTTCATTAAGATAAAACTATATGAATTCATCAACATTTTTTCGTTGACTTTTTAGCATGTTTTATCTTAAGTAATCAAGAATGATGGATTGGAAGGGAATGATGGGAGTTAGCGTTGGAGTTTTAATAAACTTGTTTTGTTCCATCCTCCGCAAACATTTTTTGATAATGTTTTGAACTTATGATGTAGTGTTTTTGGGTAACGATCTTGTGGACAAGTAAACTCTAATTTTCACTAATGATGGAACAATGTTAATGTTTGATTTTAAAATGTCTCTTTTGAGTCATTCTTTATACTCTTATGTTGTTGTACTATGATTTAACACCTAATTAGTTGGTTCCGTTGCGTGTAAATTTAGGGGTGTTAAAGATTGGTATCAAGAGCTTAAGGTTATAGAGAACTAGGTCGTTTTTCAAAAACCTAAACTATAACTTTTGTTTACATGCTAATGACTCCTCGTGGCCCTCGTCCAAGATATTTTTGTGGTTTCCTATTTGAATACTTATGCACGTTTCGGGTGATTTGTTTTAAATATTTATATGATAAATATTATGATATATATTTAAAATATATATATCGATTGTCATGCTTATTCGTGAAGCATTGAAAATTATTCGTTTAATTACATAAAAATGTAATTCATATATAAGATGAATATTATTGTTCATAATGAGACTATTAGCAAGCATCACGTTCATTCATGGAGCATCGTCATGCATTTGCATATTTGCATAAGTTATTATTCATATAATAAATTTTTATCTATATAGTGACCTTATATATTTA
This sequence comes from Tanacetum coccineum, assembly GCA_026074375.1. Lineage (NCBI taxonomy): Eukaryota > Viridiplantae > Streptophyta > Magnoliopsida > Asterales > Asteraceae > Tanacetum > Tanacetum coccineum. The sequence goes on from BQNB010024847.1 coordinate 39,338, forward strand.
TTTTGCGCGATTTGCAGATAATCATGGAAAATCCACCTCCTAATGACCTTAATGCCAACCTTCCTGAAGACGAGCCAGTTCAGTCCGAACATGCTCCTATTATGCTCGGATTCGCACCAGCTATGCTAAATATACCAAATAATAATAATGGATGGATTGAAGAAGATGATGAAGAGGAAATTGAAGCTGAAGAGGATGATGAAGAGGAAATAGAGGCTGAAGATGATAATGAGATGGATGTCAAGGTTGATGATGATGAGAATGATGCTGAGATCATTCACCCTTATGAGGAGGCTGATCCCCTCAATAGGTCACCATTGAATGCTCCTGTTGGTCGGAGCACCTTATAACTTTTCCTACCTATTTGACAGTTTACTGGTACTTTTTATGTAGGCGAGGGATCTTTCGCCACTGTCTTTAATCCTGCCTTATGCAGAGTTCTTCCCCCTGGACCTCTGGGAAATGATCCGAACACTCTTCACTCCAAGGTCAAGACTTTAATTAAATAGATGTGGGATAGGTACAGAGTTGAGAGTTCGTCATTCAAAAGGTTTAAGAGAAATGATAAGAGAATGGACAGCTTTGATGATGATCTGACAGCTCTAGATTCTACACTAAGGGAACAAATACAAGAAATGAAGAAGTTAATGGCAGAGTTGAATGAACAGTTTCAACAAATTTAGGAGAGAGATTTAAGAGCCAAAAATGAAATGCTGAGGATCAGATTGAGAGCTGCTGAGGAAAAGCTGAGGACAAACACATAGATGCTGAGTATTATAAGTACCACTTGGCTCGTGTATCATGGCTTTATGATGATTTGAGCAGATGGGAGTCCAAGATAAGAGACCAGTTACCTCCGAAGAAGCGATACCGAGAGACGCCATATGATCCTTCTACCGACACTACTCCTCGTCCCTGGCGTGATGACCCTTATGTCATGGCCAGGGATGCTGCTGCTATTGTTCCCACTAAGGAGGATGATGAGGATCCAGCTGTTCCTAGTGATCCCCAGTCTTCACAGCCGCGTGGATCTCCACGTGATCATTAGTAGTCTGGTATCACTTTAGTTTCCTTTTGTTATGTAACCACTAACTTGAATATTCAGTTAGTAGATTTAATGCCATTTGTTGAAATGATTTGTATCATTTTTGTGAACAATGCAACAGTGTATTAACTCTTTGGATGATGAATGACAAAATGGCTATCTTTTGATTACTATTTGATGTTGTTATGATTGTTGTGATGATTCTGATTGATGTTGGAATTGATTATTTGTACATGTTATGGCTATATCATTGTATAAATGCTCATGGAGTTTTCTTTGTGATGTGACAGAATCATGCCACCAAGGAGAGCTCAACCTTTGACCCAAGCTGCCATTGATAAACTGATCAAACAACGAGTTGATACAGCTATTGCAGTTGAGAGAGAAAGAGTTAGAAATGCAAGACCTGCTGAAGGACCTGCTTAAGGCCCAGTCGCAGCTACTCCTGCCTGGGAATGTACATTTACCGATTTCATGAAATGTAACCCCATTAACTTTCATGGGAATGAAGGAGTCGTATGGCTTGTTCGATGGATTATAAAGACAGAAATGGTTTTCAGCATTAGTCATTGCGCTAAAGGGAATAAGGTTATGTTTGCTGCTACCACCTTTCAAGGCCGGGCTTTGACCTGGTGGAACTCACAAGTTGCTACGTTAGGACTTGAGGTCGCAAATGGAAAATCATGGACTGAGATGAAAACAATGATGACAGAAGAGTTCTGTCCTCCGGAAGAGATTCAAAGGTTGGAAAGTGAACTGTGGAACCTAAAGGTTAAAGATTATGACATCACTGCTTATACTGTTTATTTCAACGAGTTGGTTTTGTTATGCCCTGAAATGGTTTCGACAGAGAAGAAGAAGATCAAGGCGCATATTCGTAGTTTATCTGACAATATCAAAGGAGAGGTGACTTCATCTGAACCAACTACCCTGAATGCGGCTGTTCACATGGCTCATACTTTGATGGAGCAGAAGCGTCTGGCTAAGGCTGAAAGGGATGCTGAAGGTAAGAAAAGGAAGTAGGAAAACTTCCAGAGTAGGGGCAGTAACAACAACAACAACTCCAGCAACCAGAACAACAACCGAGGCAACAATCGCCAAAACCAATAGAGCCACTGAGGGTCAGGAAATGCCAGGGTGATGACCGCCGCCTAAAATGAACAAGCATATCAGATGGGAACATCTCCCAAGTGTGACAACTGTGGAAAAATGGGTCACAAAACCAGGGAATGTAGAGGCAAAGCTGTGGCAATGGGTACCAACACTCAACCGATTATCCACTGTTATGAGTGTAGGGAAAGAGGCCACAGGAGTAACAAATGCATGAAGAGAAACAATCGACCAGGTGGCAATGCCCAAGGTCGAGCTTATGTCATCCGTAAAGCCGAACACAATCAAGTCCCGAATGTAGTGACTGGTACGTTCCTACTGAATAATCATTATGCTACAGTATTATTTGATTCGGGTTCAGATAAAAGTTTCGTGAATACTAGTTTTAGCCATTTAATTGATATTAAGCCGGTCAAATTAAATACTAGTTACGAAGTCGAGCTAGCTGACGGAAAAGTAGTTAGCACCAACACTGTTTTGAGGGGTTGTACTCTAAATTTAGTTGACCATTTGTTCGATATTGACCTCATGCCGATAGAGTTGGGTACTTTTGATGTAATAGTTAGAATGGATTGGCTAGTAGAGTGTAGGTCCAAAGTCTTGGATCTGATTAGCCTTTTGTAAGACAATAGCTAACTTGAATAAATCCAAATCAACTATAAGAGAGACAATGACTATGAATACTATGTGCTAATGCAGAATCTTAACACAAGTACTAAGAAGAACAATTGTAAAACTAACTTCGTATATTGCTATTGATTTCTATTAGATTTGGATACCTAAAACACTATGCCATAGGGTTCCTTTTTTACACCAAAGGTGTGTTTGTTTGGGTATTCGGCCGAACCAAGGAGGGAAAGGGGAAAGAAAAACAAACTACAACTTGGTTCCTACTTGATTCACATCATCATTTAAGTGTTATTTGAATGTGTTTTTGGATCAAACTAGAAAAATTATGGTGTATGTGTGTGGGTTGATATCCGGCCGAACCCACAAGGACAAGAAGAAGAGAAAACAATTTTTCATACTATGTGTTTTTCTTGTAGGGTTATATGGAGAGTTTTTGATCAAGTCTTAGAAGCAACAAGTGAAATGATTGCCTTGGAAACAAAATGGTTTGAGTGTTGTTGGGTCTAGGCGACGGCTAGGGGCTACAAGCATGCATCCATATATATATATATATATATATATATATATATATATATATATAATCAGCAACACTTGAAATCATCACTACCTGATCTTTGCAGCAACTAATCTTCTAAGTATCATAATCAGCACTTCACACATCAAGACATATCATTTCAGCAACACTTGAAATAAGCCATCAACATATGACAAATTTACCATCAAAACGATAAGTTTCAAGTCCTCTTCCTCGAACACTTCCCAGGTGTGTTAACTCTTGTGAGAGGTGAATCATTGAAAATTTAATGGATTTGATGTCTCTTTACCAGTTAGCCATTAACTCTGGAGTAGTCAGTCCTTTGGCCACCAGAAAGGTGCATGTCCATGGTTAACTGAAAACCATTTCAACTCTTAGTACGTGAAACATTGGTGAGTTGAATACCATATGGTTTTAGCAAACCATTGCAGCCATGAAATGGATTTGATATGCCTTACCTTATAGCCGTTACTTAGGCTAGTCAATCCTTTGCACCGTATGAGAATGTATATACCATGGTGGATGATTACCATACCATAACTCTTTGTACATGATACTGTGAGTTGATGTATCATCCACTTTTGGTAAAGGTGTCAACCAAATCTAATATGATTTGCAATGTACTTTACCATAAGCCATAATCACATGGACTAGTTATGGTTTTTTCCACAGCCTTTACCACCATCCATAAACATGTGGGCTATCCAAACTCTTTACAAACAAAGATATTGGTATTTGATAACCATATAATTTATGGCAAATTGTCAACCTAAATGGATTTGAGAATTCTTTACCAAGAGCCGTTTGCCTCCTGACTAGCCAGTCCTTATATGTCTGTTAGACATGGTGACTATAACCATTAGTTGAGTGGTGGTTATACAACAAACGAAACCCTTCTCTCTTCACTATAGTTCACATCTTCTGACAAAATCCCATCATTTTCTAACACAGCATGCTCACCATCATTTCAAAAAGTTTATAACAATCCTCATTCATCTTTCCATCCAAAGCTTCATTTTCATCATAGTTTGACATACATTAGCTGATAAAGGATATTTTCTATCTGCTAACATATAAATATCATCTGAGTTTAGGTTCAAATAATGCACTCTATAGGTTTCATAGTATCTCCAACTTAGTATCTTTTGTTGACCTGGTAAGCTCAAAACTAAATCAGTACTAAGAGGTGCATCAAACATTGTCTTCAAGTTTTCCCAAAACACCCTCGTCCATAAACATCTGTTGACCCACTAACCAATCTCTTCACACCATCCTGTACAATTTCTGTAAGAACTCTCTTGATATATTATTTAAGCATGGCTCCCAAGTCTCATATAAACCTTATCATACCATTTTCCCTTACTATTTGATAAACACCTTTCTTGCCTGCTGATGACTATAGCTTGCATACTTAGGGGATTTAACACTATAAAGAAAACAGGAAAATTGGAACATTTGTACATAAGAAGAATCATCTTCTCACAGCTTTCATCTTTTTCAGCTTCATCCTTAGCAGTGTGTAACCCTTTCCTTGCTATCTGTTTCCTTCTTTTTCCCATTTTCTTTACAGGCTCTTTTTCTTTTTCTTCTATAGATTGTGCATCTTTATCATCAATCTTTTGCCTTTTAGTATTTTTTTTTTGTTTGAAGCTCTTCACCAAATATTTTCAACTCAGCCTTTGTAGCTTTAAGACTCATAAGAACAACATCACAACTTCCTAACCACTTATCAATTCTTCATTAATCTCCACAAACTTCAACTTCTTCAACTGAGTAAAGCTTCCCATGTTTCCTTGATTCTCAATTAATTTTGAGATATAAATCCCCAACTATGACTGAGTCATAGGCTTACTTCTTTTGCTTTGCCCCCTTTATCTTCTGCAAAGTACTTCATTCTTTTGATTACCAAATCCACCATTCACTTGCAAAACTTCATCAAAATATCATTTGCTATAACCTATTTGGCTAACTCTGCAGTTTGGCCTCAAGCTTTAGCTCCTAAAGCATCCCAATCCTTTCTTCATTATAATGTTGAGCTTCAAACTGCACTTTGACTTTTTCTCTGCATATGTTTGCTCAGTTAACTCTTCTTCTTTTGCCAATCTTTTAGCCAATAAAGCATCCAAATGAACTTGTTTGGCAGTTTCTTCTTCCTCTAGATTTTGCAATCTTATGGCTTTTGCAAAACTAGCTTCTTCTTGTTGAATTTATTCTTTAGTCTTTTTGGGAGCTTGAGTCTCTTCAACAATCATTGGAGCTTTTCCTTCCCTTTGGCCTCTATCAGAACTAACTGGCCCGCTACCAGTACTAAATTTTAAGCCACCAGTATTAACTAAGCCACCAGTACTAACTTCTTCAAAGCCAATACTAATGTCTTCAAAGTCTTTTCCCTTGAACTCTTTTCTCCTCTTGTATCTTTACTCTTATCAAACTGATTTTGACCACGAAAGCACCTTTTGACAAGTTTTAGCTGCTTCCAATGTTGTAGGGCTGATTTCTTCTTCCTAAGCCTCTCCTGAAGGTTTGGTAGGAGTAACAAAAGAAACTAGAGGATCATCATCAATGTCCTTAAATATCCTCCCCTTATCCTCTGGTTCTTCATCCTCTGATGTAGTCAGAACCACATTTCTTCTTTTGAGAATAGTTCCAATTTCTTGACCTACTTTACCAACTTCACAATGGCTTCCCATGGTCCTTAGTCATGTTTGAGCTTTGGCTCCAAACTATCAGACCTGGGTGATCAAAGTGTGGAACATATGAATAGGTCTTTCCACTGGCAAAGATCTTATCCTCTGCACATGAGTGTAGAGAAGGAGTCCTGAGAATTGTGGAGCTTCAGGTTCCAATCTTGGTGAGAGTGGTTTGGTGTTCCATTTTGAGAAGGTTATTTCAAAGTGTGGGCTCATGGGTTCAGTGAAAATGTCTCACTATTGGGGGGGTGGTAGGAGGAGTGAGGCCAAAACAGATGAAGATCCATAGTTCATTCTCGATTCTAATTCTGATCAGTGAGGGGTTTAGTTTGTAGTTTGAGAGTAGAGTATCGTGCATTTGGTGGAGGTTGTGATTCAATAGGCTCTTCTTGTGGTTCACCTTGGTTGTCATCATGTCCTGCAATCATGTTAGCTAACAATGGTCTATTCACCCCAGCAAACCCTCTGTTCATGTTCCCAAAAATCTTTTTAGTCAATTGATAAGCTAAATAAAGATTTGTGTTAGCAGGTTTAGCTTCCAAAATCATTGATAAAAATCTAGGATACATTAGAAACTTTTTCTGACTTGTTACATTGGCCACCATTGCTTCAAAATCACTTGAAAAATTATAAGTTCTCCAGTAGATAGACAGATTACGCAGTAGCAAGTTTTGCTGACCGAACTGATCCACCCCCACTTTTAGAACTTATACAATGTAAAATGTGGTGGACCATAAATTTCCAATTAGGGGTAAAATGCTTTTTCCAAAACGTCAAAGTATTATCTATTGGATACCCCAAATTAGCCATCCCCTCAAAAATTTCAGCATTAGGTAACTCAGTGACACCATTTTCATCTGCGAGTCTAAGTTTATTTCTAACAATGATTGTCAAAATTATGTTATTATGGTACAATTAGCTTTTAAATTCTTGTTCCCCAGTAACGAGTGTTATGAGACAGTGTCAGTCAGCCCAAAACTTTTTGACTTACTGAAACATAGATAGTAGGATTATGTTCCAAGGCATACCTTATGTGGGTGCCTTTAAGAAAATCAACTATCTGCTCAAAACCTGCACTTCCTTCAGGTTTCTTAAGAAATCCCACATGATTATGCTTAGGTACGAAATCCATTGTAGTAGTACGGTTGTGATTCTTGGTGATTATCAACAGGGTTTGACACGTTTTGCTAACTTAGTACTGATTGGAACTGCTAATTGACTTGATATGTGAAAAATAATGAATTTCATTATGCCCTCTGACAAAGAGGCTCATTTATATAATGAAGAAAACTAATTGTAGGTGGGGGAGATTAAAACAGAAATACCAATTTTGATCATATCGCTTAATATCCCCGTAATTTGCTCTAACGGTTATATTAAGATAAAGTCCAAAGTTGTGAGACAAAAGTACTAACGACTAGTTACCAGTATTAATATTGGCCTACCAGACTTAAGTGGTTGATATGTGCAAAATACACATATCCGTTAATACCTAAAATGGCCCAATTAAACCCAAAACAGACAAAAAAATGGCAAAAATATGCTTGTATTTGGGTTTTGTGTGTGCAGGTACGGATATATCAAAAATCACAAAATAACATCAATAAACGGCAAGCACTGGCACAAGAACCTAGAGTGAACAAAAGCCGTAAGCCAAAGCCAGAAAAAGTAAAATCTTCAGTCAACTCCAGTCAATCTTGGTCAACAGAAGTCAACCACAAAAGAAAAAGCCTAAAATGTTTCAAAATAGCCCTTCAAGATTCAAAAGTTGCAAAAATAGTCCCTTAAACCTCAAATGGGCCATACCCGGATCCAAAAGCCCATTACCCTAGCCCATACCCTTTCATAAAACCACAAGGGCCTTTTATGCCATTTATAAAAGTCCTTTTTAACACTACACTTACACTAAACCAACCACAGGGACTAAAGTTGCAATATGCCCAAAGTTTAAACTTCTTTTTACCCGATTCTGTTATAAAAGAGCGCGAAGCCATGGTTCATTCATCTATCTGTCCCCAAATCACCCCCTCAGTCAAAAATCAAAGGCTTTTTGGAAATTGAGGTTACGGAAGACAATTCATGTGAGACCTATAAAACATGGTGCAGGGTCAAAAACGTCATCTCTAAGCATTTTATTGGTCATTCAAGCAAAGGCTTACTCGTGGCTAGGGCAAAGAACACAAGGGACAATTTTTAAACTACAATTTACCCAAAAAGAAATACACAATGGTCTCAAACACGGATTCCACCTAGCAATCCGTGTGAGTTACCTAGTGATCTAACGGCTAATAATGATTTACTAATCATTAAGAGTGTACGGTTTGGATTAAAAGAGGCGTGAGATGCAAGCAAGGCCTAGAAGCTTCTCAACAGGCTATAAAAGGCCCTCACTCACACACATGGATTATCTTCTTTTCCCCGTTTTAGAGTAGTAGTAGAATTAATCTTAGTTTTTGTTAAATATAATTTTCCTTTTAAAAGTAATTGTGATTTCTTTTATTCAAGCTTTGTAATCTGTTTTTGAAAGTAATGAAATTCATTAGTTAGTTTTAATCATGAATTTTAAACACATACAAGCTCTCCATAAGACTCAAAAGTTTTATTATTTTTACGTTCCTAATAAGCTAATAAGCTCTCATCAGTCTCTAAGCTGGTGATTGAGCTAAAACTATTTTTCTAATTTACTTAAATTATAAAAAAAACAAGTTAAAAACCTTAGCTTATGGATATGGAGCTTTTGGAAGGGAGGCCAATTATGGAAGGGTCTCCAAGGAACTTAACGGCTTATTAAAGATAAGCCAGAGCTGTAGAAAAGCTCTAAGAGCATACTTGTGCCTTGTTAAGCCGCAAGTGTAAATTTCTCAATTTACTTTCGTAATTTTCGAGGAGAGTCTAGTTCAATAATAAGCTTAATAATTGCTTATATTGATATAGATTGCTTATTTGCTCAAATTAGATGCTTATTAGTGCTTAATCCTCTTTAATAGTGCTTATTAGATTAGTTTAATCATCTGTTTTTGCTTAATTTAATATAAATCTTATTATAGCTTTATTTGTTTTTAAATCTGCAAAAAAACTAAAAAAAAATATAGTAGTATAACTTGTGGATCTTAAGTTTTAGCTAAAATCAGTTGTAATTCATATTTGTTATGCTTATTATTAGCTATTAGATATCTGTAGTGATAAAATGATCATAGTTTTCGATTTCATAATCACTTTCAATTCTGTCAATAAAAATAAGGGAGTTAGTAAACACATTTTGACTTTAAATAGTCAAAGTAACTAGTGTCCATTGCTTGAGATAGTTTAAGGATTAGTTTAAATCATTAGAGAAGTAATTTTTAGAAGTTAGTTTGAAAAAATTGTAAAAAGTTTGAGCTTATTCTTGTTGTCTCAGCACCAGGGGAATTTTACTTGTGATTTCACTTTTAAATCTGATCTAAGCTCACTAAGCTAGCAATTTTTATGCTTAAAGGTTTTTACACTTCTAGTGAGTGTATTAAGGTGCAGGGTAACCAAATTGGTTACTTGCATTTAGGCTTTGAACTCTTACCAAGTGCATCAGTACTAACAGCAGTTAGTACAGGCTGTCACTTTTAGGTTCAATTTAGCTAGTAAATTAGGTATTTTATTTCAACAATTCAAGTAATTAAAATTAGACATGCTTAAGTTAGATTACGACTTAGTTTTCAATTCCTAGCTTATCTTCCTAAGTACATTTAGTCTTAAAAGTCATACAAAAGCCAAAAAGCCAAAAATAAGTAGTTTAAATAATTTTCTTCATTAGAGCTTAATTTAGTAGCTTATTTGAAAAACTGAATAATATGGTTTTCATAAGGATTTACTAGTATTATTCTTCAAAAGCTAGCATTCTGAATTGGCTTATTAGCTTTGAGCTTAAACTAATTTTGAGCCTCTATGTTTTTGTTCTTAGATTAAGCTTTTGATTTCAATTGTCAGCTAAGTTTTAAGCAATAGTAGTTTGAGTTTGCTTCCATTCTATTAGAAGCATTATTAGGATTCTGATCGGTTTTTAGTTTGCAATTGAGCTAAATTTGACTTGTGTAAGCTTTTTAGAGAAGATAAGCAAAAATAAGCTCGAAAGGCCCACTGTTCTGAGTTTGAATACTTCCATAAGCTCTAAGTTAAGCTCCATTTTTTAAGTTTTAGCTATAAGTCACTTTATTAAAGTTGTTTTAAAAAGCTTTTTCTACAAGCTTGTGTTTTCAGTTTTAAAAAAAAAGTAAAAAATAAAATTGGCAAAAAGGGGTGTTTGCCTGCCTCGAACCCACGACCTAACACTCAACAACCATACGTCTTAACACTTTGCTACAATAGCTCATCCATTCACCTTTCCCCACATTTAATTCTTATAGTCATTTTGCCTATAAATGCCAAATAATTGTCAATCTTATTTCGTGGCATATTTATAAGCTACGACCTTCGGGCTATTTTCCTAGGATTCATATAGCATAAGCTATTTTCTGTCTTTTTTCTAGATTTTACTATTAGTTTAGTATTTTTAATCTTTTATTTTCTTTAAAAACTTTAAAAAATCATAAAAAATAGAAAAATAATCAGAAAAATAAAAATCTTTTTATAAAGTATTTATTTTATTATAAATTTTGTAGGAAAATTATTTATCACATTCGTATGTCTATTTTGCAAAAATTCACTTTTTAAAGAACGGGTTTCGTTCCCGTTCTCGGTTTTCAATTTTTAACGCTCGTTTTAACTCCGTTTTCGTTCTAGTTTTTTTAACAACGTTTTTAGATTAATAACATACATTTTTAAAAAAAATATAAAAAATTAGGTTTAATTTGTAGAATTTAGGTTTTTTGCCTTAGTTTTAGTATCCCGTTTCGCATTTTTAGTTTAATTTTGAGTTTCCATTAATTATCTTTATGCTTAATTGTTAGTACTTGTTTATTTAATCTTATAGTATTTAAACAAATCAAACCCTTATGTTTGATTTTTTCCCCCCTAATTATTCAAATCACAATCCAAGTAAAGCAAGGTTCAATATTCACAAGTCGTGGAAAACGACCCGGGTGATCAAACTTCCCGTTAAATATTCTTAAAAATAATTATATATATATCGTTTTAAGAAGTGAATATTCCTAGGAATTTTCTTAATTGCTCTTTTGAATAAGATTAAAGTTATTATATAGTGTATATAAAGCAAACATCAATTTTTGGCGCGTTGCCCGTGGTCTTGTGTTTAAATACTTCGTTTTACGTTTGTTGATTTGATTTGAAGATCCTTTCGTCCTCGAAAGTTTCATATTTCAAAAATCCAAAAAAAAAAATTAAAAAATATAAAAAGTAAAAATATTTTCTTTTTCTTTTTAGTATAATTATAATAAAAGCATATAAAAAATCAAAAATATAAAAAATTGTCCTTTTAAAAAAGAAATAAAATAAACAAAGTTGGTAAAGCATACACCAACATATATAATACCTTCAATTGATTATTATCATAAATAAGTTCCGGTGAACTTGAAAAGTTCCCAAATCGTACCAAAGATTAAATATATATATATATAAAAACAAAAACTTGCCATTTGTGTCATTTACGAAGTACGACTCACCTTAAAAAGCAATTTTTTTAGAGTTACCGGTTAAGTAAGTTCGATTATTGTTTTAAGTTTTCTTCCGTATTCCTGTTTAAAATATTTTTATAAACAAATTCAAAATTTTAAAAATCATAAAAATTAGAGTAATTTTTGTTTGCATTTTAAATTCTTTATTTTTAGTGCAGCGCACTCGATCTCAAGCTCGTAATCGAAATCGTCGACAACAACAATTAACAACGGTTATTGTTGAGCACCCGAGTTTCCAATGGCCGACAATCGTACCATGCCAAATGCTACAGATTTTCCCATCGATGTATAGCTAAATGCAATAGTTTGTTCACGATAAATGCAATATAATTTAGATCTTGAAACCACCTTTATCAATCTTGTTGCAAAGTAATCAGTTCACGGTAAACAAGACCCTCATAATCATCTTCGATTTTTCAATAAGGTTACTTCAACGTTTAGACATCCCGAAGTTCCGAACACTTCGATTAAGCTTTTGCTTTTTTCCTTTCTCTCTAGACGGTGAAGCCCGAGATTGGTTAGATAAGGAACCTCCTAGATCAATTCTAACGTGGGATGATCTTGTCTCGAAATTCATAAACCAATTCTTTCCACCTTCGAAAACAACTTACCTTCGAAACAAAATCACTACTTTCTACCAAGAACCAAATGAAACCTTCAACGAATAAAAGAATAAATGGTAACTTTCAACGAACTTCTTCGTCAATGTCTCACCATGGTTTTTTTGGAAATACACCAACTTGAACGTTTTAAATTCTGTAAACAATGATTCAAGATGCCTTAGATTCCGCCGTGGGTGGCAATTTTCTAGATAAGATGCCTCGAGAAGGTTTAACAATAATCGAAAGTAAATCAAAAGTGTGTTATTCAAGAAGTCGTCCGAATGATTCAAGAGCAATTACGAATGCTCCTTCTTCTACTTCTTCACCTTCCAATAATTCTTTCGAGATTCAACATATGGCCGCCTTAAATGAAGACAAAATGAATATACGAATGAGCCTTAAGATAAAGCATAGTGAAAAGAATGCTACGACTCCTGCTACCGTCAAAGCAGTCGAGGAAGTTTGTGTCACATGTGGTTCAAACCATAATTTCAACAATTGTCCGTCAACAAGGAACGATTTTCCCATTTTTCATGATAACATTTATCAATTCCAACAAACCGCCGCCGTTGGCAATTTTGTTCAAAGGAATCCTCCTAATTTGGCAAACCAAATGAGACCACCGGGTTTCAATCAACCAAATGTTCAAAGCAACCAAGGAAACCAAAATCGATATCAAGGAAACAATTTCAATTCGAATCAAAACCGTGGAGGCAATTTCAACCAAAACCGTCAAAACAACCAAGGAGCCGTTTATCAAACCCCACCAAAACCAAACACCACAAATGAACCTTTGGTTAATCACGCTTTACCTCCTGTATCTCAATTCAAGGTGTTTCAAAACAGATTTTGAAGTTATGCTAAGGCTAATATCGAACATGAATAACTCAAGAAAGTTGAGATAATTTTCAAAGGAACCAAGAATGATTTCAAAGAGTTTACAATGATTCACAAAAGAAAGCAAGATAATTTTCAGAAAATGATTCTAATTTTCATGCAAAACCAATCATACCAACCAGCTTCAAGTTCAAGTTTCATTACCAAAGCAATACCATACCAAACCCTAGAAATGAAGCCATTCAATTACCGACACAAAGTGGAGCCTCATATTGACGGTCCTCCAATTCCACCGTCTGTGGACAAGGAACCCAGGTGACAAAGGATACGAGCTACTAGCCCCGAAGACATCCAACCTCCTCTGGTCCAAGATCAAAACAAAGACAAAGAAACCAATCAAAAGCCTTCCTTTTGCTCAAAAGACCACGACTAGTTTAGCCTTACCCTTCAAGACTTGCAAAGAGAAAATCCGTGAAAAGGATATATCCTACTTCAAAGTTATATGGAAATTTTCCGTAATCAACACATTTAAAAAAAGACTAAGTTTCGCAGATGCTCTCATTCATATGCCAAGAGTTGCTCCGATGTTCAAAAAGATGCTTAAATAACAAAGACAAGTTAATCAGTAAACCAAGACACCATTCAAATGAAAATTGTTAGTGTCGGTTGTCCCAAAAGCTTCAAAAGCTAGGTACCCGATCGATTTCTATTCCATGTGATTTTTCGGAGTTTGATAATTGCTTAGCCCTAGCCGATTTAGGTTTCTAGCATAAATCTCATTCCCTCTTTCCATTTTTGGAAAAATGCTTGGACCTCCGGCCTACTGATACTAAAATGGTGTTAGAATTAGCCGACCGAACAATTTCCAAACGCAATCGGAGTATTCGCCCAAAAATGTGTTTGTTAAGGTAAGGAAAGTCTACTTCCGGCCGATTTTGTGTGTCAGATTTCATAGCCTATCCTCGCTTACCGTTAATACTCGGAGACCTTTCTTAGACAACTCTCATGCTTTTAATTGATGTGTAGAAGGAGAGATTACTCTTAGAAATGATGATCAACTTAACCCTTAAATGTGGTGATACTCCTTCTATTTCATACAACAATCTTGAATCGTTAAAGAAAGTTGATCTTATTGATGTTACGTGTGAAGAATACTCACAAGAAGTCTTAGATTTTTCCGACTCAGTTGCATATGGCAATCCTTCTCCCGGATACGATCCGATTATTTCAAATTCTTCTCTGACTCTCACTCCTTTCGAGGATAGTGATTTTCTACTTTTGGAAGAAGCTGATACTTTTCTTGCTATAGCCGATGATCCAACTTCACTGGAAGTTTAAAAGCTATTATCCTAAGGTGGGACATTTCTCTTCTTGAATCTCTTCTCAATAGTGATCATTCACCGTCACTAAATCAAGGAAATTACTTACCAGAAATTAAGAAAGAGCTTAAAGTTTGTAAATCTACTGAATCTTCAATCAATGAACCTCCTGAGGTTGAACTTAAGGACTTACCACCTCATCTCAAATACGCATTTTTAGCAGATAACAACAAGTTGCCTGTTATAATTGCCAAAGATTTGAGCGATGATGAAAAGACCGCTCTCATAAAGGTTCTTAAATCCCGAAAGCAAGCACTTAACTTGAAGCTCTCTGAAATAAATTTATGTAACCCGAATTTTGTTCTCATAAAATTCTAATGGAAGATGACTATAAACCAGCGGTCCAACATCAGAGAATGGTTAATCCAAAGATCCATGATGTCATTAAAAAAGAGGTTGAAAAACTTCTTGACGCTGGATTGATTTATCCAATCTCGGATAGTCCTTGGGTGAGCCCAGTACACTATGTACCAAAGAAAGGAGGAATGACCGTAGTAACAAATGATGAAAACGAATTAGTGCCAACAAGACTTGTAACAGGATGGAGAGTATGCATAGATTATCGTAAGTTGAACGAAGCTACAAGAAAAGACCATTTCCCTTTGCCTTCATGGATCAAGCTTGAAGACTCGCAGAATATACTATTTTTCATCATTGTTTCTCGGTTATTTCCAAATTCAATTATCCAAAGTGCCAGAAAAAAACACAATCACCTGCCCATACAGAACTTTGCTTATCGCCGCATGCCTTTTGGTTTATGCTATGCACCAGTCGACGTTTCAAAGGTGTCTTATGGCAATCATCCATGACATGATGTGAAAAGACAAAGGAATCTTCACGGATGATATCTTGGTTTTATAGAAAATCTTTTTCTAGCTTGCCTCACAGATCTAGAAAAAAAAGCTTAAACGTGTGAAGCCACCAACTTACGCTCTAAAATTGGAAAAATAGTCATTCTGGAGAAATGAAGTGTCGTACTCGGACATAAGATCTCGAAGAAAGGAATTGAAGTCAACAAAGCTAAGATCGATGTTATTTCTAAGCTACCTCACCCAACCACCGTTAAGGGAATTCGAAGTTTTCTCGGGCATGCTGGTTTTTACCGTAGATTCATCAAAGACTTTTCAAAGATCTTTCGACCCATGACCCATCTCTTAGAGAAAAACACTCCTTTTATCTTCTCAGAAGATTGTATTTTAGCCTTTCAAACATTGAAAAAGAAGTTAACCGAAGATACCCATTCACATGTCTCCAAATGATGACCAACCTTTGAATCAACGTGTGAATGCAAGAGAATTATCAATAGGTGCGGTTCTAGGGCAAAGGATTGAGAAGCATTTTAGACCAATTCATTATGCGAGCAAAACGATGACCGAAGCAGAATCAAACTATACAACAACCGAAAAAGAGATGCTTGCAGTTGTTTACGCTTTTGAGAAGTTTCGATCATATCTTATCATGAACAAAAGTGTTGTTTACACGGACCACTCCGCTTTGAAATACCTCTTCAACAGAAAGAAGCCAAAAGCAAGATTGCTTTAGATGTGTCTACTTCTTCAGGAATTCGATTTTTAAAGTAATCTATACCAAATGTCTGAAAACTATGCATCCGATCACCCTCTCTCTTCTAGAAAACCCGCCATGATAATTTTTTGATCCTAATGAGAATAATGAAACTTCCTCTTAAAACATTGAATACGGTGACTTCTCATGATAATCAAAGTACCCCGTGGTTTGCCGATATAGCAAATTACCACGCGGGGAATTTTCTTATCAAAGGAATGTCAACTCAACAAAAGAGGAAGTTTTTCAAGGATGTAAAGCATTACTTTTGGGATGATCCCTATCTCTTTCGTATATGTGCGGATCAAATCATCCGTAGGTGTGTATTTGGCCAAGAAGCTCTTGAAATCCTCAAAGCTTGTCATGAAGGACCCACCGGGGGCCATCATAGTGCTAATATCACCGCTCGGAAAGTATTTGATTGCTGGTTTCGTTTTGTCCATCGCGTTTATAAGGTGCTTACGACAATAGATCAAGATCTTGTGATGGCAATCACAGACAAGGCAAAATTACATCGTGATGAGATGCACTCAAAAAAGCAATCCAAGTTTGTAAATTCGATGTATGGGGTATTGATTTTTATGGACCTTTTCTGTCGTCTAGAGGTAACTAATATATTTCCTAGTAGGCCGTCGATTATCTTTCCATATTGGATTGAATCCAAGGCGCTCCCCAACCAACGATGTTAGGGTTTTGTCAAATTTTGAAATCCGCTTTTCTCCCGATTTGGTGTCACCGAGAGCTTTCATAAGCGATCGTTGGACGCCATTTCTGTAACAACAATTTGAAAAGTATGTCAAATATGGTGTATACCATCGTCTTCTAACGCATACCACCCTAAAACAAGGTTCCAAGTGAAGTCACGAATCGTGGTCTCATAAAGAATCTTAGAAAGGACGAGGTAGGAGGAAAACCGGTGCCTCATGGTACAGACAATTATTACGGATGCATTGGTGGTCATTCCGAACCGCTTACAAGACTCCATACGATGTACGCCCGTATACGTTAGTTTACGGAAAATCGGTGTCATTTACCAATGCGTCTAGAACACAAGGCATTATTGGATTCTTAAGCATGCAAACTTCGAACTCAAAACCGCGTTGATCATCGGAAAAAAAGCTCCAACTCAATGAAACTTAACAGAGCTTCGAGATCAAGCTTATGAGAATTCATTAATCTACAAAGAAAAGACGAAGAAACTTCACGACTCAAAGATCAAGAATCGAATCTTCAATATTGGTGATCAAGTCTTACTTTTCAACTCCCGATTAAAGATTTTCTCTGGAAAACTCAAGTCCTGATGGTCTGGTCCTTTCACTATTACCGAAGTTTTTCCTTATGGCAGAGCCAAATTTACCTCATCCTGATGGTTTGAATTTCAAAGTCAACTGCCACCGCTTAAGCATTACATGTAGGGGAAACACCCCCTTTAGTTATTCCGGATCTCCAAACTTTCCATGGACAACTAACAGGATCGAGTCAAGCTTGCGACTCGGTTACCAAAAACAAGCCACTTCGTGGGAATTCACCCCATGCTTATCCATTCTGTTTCTATTTTCTTTAATAATGTGTTGTGGCTATTCTCTTCCGGTTTGTTTTGTGTTTGTTGTTTGTTTTTGTGCATTTTTTTTTAGGATTTGACCCATACAATTTTTCTGAAGCCTCTCGTGTCCGGTGTTGTATCCCGTTTCACTCGAGCTTCTCATCCTTTGTTTGAAATTAGTTTGGGGAGATCCGATATCCTTTCATCTTATCGATTCACGCTTATCTTTGCATAATTCATAAACGGCTTAGATTTTCGTAGAGACCCGACTTTAAACATTGAGGACAATGTTTTCATGTTAATGTTGGGTAGGGAATCTTATCGATTTGATGTTACCTGCATATTGTTTTGTTCTTACGTTACCCCGTTTTCCCACAAAATAGCAAAAATTTTAAATTTTTAAGTTCTTATTGTAAAAAATAATAAATAAAAATAATGTTTAAGACAAAAATATGAGTATCCGTTGGTAATAAATAAGAAGTTATATTTGCGACCCGATCGTACATGTAGAGTTCTAGCTTTCTCCCTTAACAATTAATGATGATAGTTTGTGCTAGTCTCATGTAGACTTTAAACATGCTAGACTTGAAATCATTAGTAAATGAAGACTTGTGCTAATCTCAAGTAGATTTTAAATATGCCAGAGTAGGATTTTTATATATGGGAGGCAAAGTATATGCGAATTTCTTTAATAGAGGAAAATTAAATGCAAAGAATTAGAGATGATTATGTATTAGCGAATTAGTGAAGCTAAACAAAGTTATTTGGAAAACTTAAAGGCTATAAGAATAACTTGTGATTTGTCTTCCCCGGATGTTCTTAAAAAGTTAATTATACTTTTCTCTTTTAAATTTTCAAATTTAGAGTTTTACTCTTAAAAGTCAATCAACATGATTCAGAGAAAAATCTTTTACTGATGATGAAGTAAACATCGTATAAATAAGATATTTAGTTAAGTTTTATACTTCAGTTTTCTAAAACAAATTTATTCTTATTTGCAAAAATAAGATGTTACTCATATAAAAAAAAATAAAAAAAAAAAAAAAAATAAAAATAAAAAAATAAAAAAATAAAAAAAAAATATATAAAATTATAATAAACAGATGCAAGTTAAAATCCTTAGTGTTAATAATTAATAGTACAAACTCCATCGCAATAAAGAACATGGTGCATTTGACGGTTCGCTCCCGAGTGTGACATCGTAAAGTAAATGGTGGATTATTTTATTCCAGGGTTGGTATCATAATAAGTACACGAGCTCTTGTCGGAGGCGTGGTCGATGTGTCGTCGAAAGAAAAGTGATACCAGTTCCTAGCCTAATAATGTAAATAGTAATAATAATGTTGCAAGTTAGAACATAAATAGTAAAAGTTTCATTCTCTAAAACCAAGGTATTCTTTTGAACTAAGGTTTGCAAAAGTCTATCAAGTCTTTTTCATCGGAAAGTTCAAGCGTCCTCGATTACTATTTCTCCTGATGTTGACTCAAAAGCCTAAAGCACTACCCAATGACAGTGGATGCTAGAGAAGAAAGTCATTCATGGGACAATTGAACCAACGATGTCTTAGCTAAAGAGGTTTTTTTGTTGCTTTGATTGTGATTTTACTAAGGATTACATAGTAGCCCAAAAGCCCATGTGTAAAGCTTGGTGGGATTTCAACTATCTTAATATTGTGGATTTAATGGTTTAAATTAATTTGAACACACACACTTAAATATATGATTTATGTCGGGAAGAGAAATTCACAAGTTGTAATTATAAGTAGTCTTAGCATCTTAGCTCGTACTTAACGGTGATCTTATTTTTAAGCTTAGCATGGGAAAAGTGAAAAATCGGGGATGATGAAGTTATCTTTTAGACACTTAATTGTGCTTTTTGTTCTATGATCCTTAAAGTTACCAATGAGGTAATGAAAACAATACATTATGTCAACACAAATAAGTTGTAGTTAGGTAGTTAATTATCAAGAAAAATCATAAAAAGAGAAAAAAGTTTTGAAAATGGGAATTCGGGTGTTTTATAACTTGTGATCTCTTAGCTCTCTCAACAAAAATCTTTGCTACTTTTCAAAGGTTTAGTTTGGGGAAGTTTCGAGGTATTTGGTTATAAGGCATGTGATATTGCGTGAGGACACGCAATCGTTTAGTTTGGGGAATTTTGATAAGTGTAAAATACACATATCCGTTAATACCTAAAATGGCCCAATTAAACCCAAAACAGACCAAAAATGGCAAAAATATGCTTGTATTTGTGTTTTGTGTGTGCAGGTACGGATATATCAAAAATCACAAGAAAACCGTCAAAAACGGGCAAGCACGGACACAAGAACGGAAGAGTGAACAAAAGCCGTAAGCCAAAGCCAGAAAAAGTAAAATCTTCAGTCAACTCCAGTCAATCTTGGTCAACAGAAGTCAACCACAAAAGACAAAGCCCAAAATGTTTCAAAATAGCCCTTCAAGTTTCAAAAGTTGCAAAAATAGTCCCTTAAACCTCAAATGGGCCATACCCGGATCCAAAAGCCCATTACCCTAGCCCATACCCTTTCATAAAACCACAAGGGCCTTTTATGCCATTTATAAAAGTCCTTTTTAACACTACACTTACACTAAACCAACCACAGGGACTAAAGTTGCAATATGCCCAAAGTTTAAACTTCTTTTTACCCGATTCAGTTATAAAAGAGCGCGAAGCCATGGTTACTATTCATCTATCGTCCCCAAATCACCCCTCAGTCAAAATCAAAGGGCTTTTGGAAATTGAGGGTCAAGGAAGACAATTCATGGAGTCTATAACACAATGGCAGGGTCAAAAACGTCATCTCTAAGCATTTTATTGGTCATTCAAGCAAAGGCTTACTCGTGGCTAGGGCAAAGAAGCACAAGGGGATTCAATTTTTACACTAAATTACGCCTAAAAGAAACACAAGGTGTCTCAATCACGGATTGCCACGCTGGCAATCCGTGTGAGTTACCTAGTGATCTAACGGCTAATAATGATTTACCAATCATTGGTAGAGTGTACGGTTTGGATTAAAAGAGGCGTGAGATGCAAGCAAGGCCTAGAATATTCATCAACAGGCTATAAATAGCCTCACTATCACACACACATAGGACCTAGTTTTTTTTAGTAGCTTTTAGTTTTAGCTTAATTTTCAATTTTTAGCTTAATTTTCAATTTTTAGCATAAATTTTTAGCTTATTTTTTTTTCATAAGCTCTCACTTTTCCTACTAAATGGTAAGCTAAATAACATAAGCTACTAAATAAGCTCTTATTAGTCTCTAAGCTAATAATTGAGCTTAAATCTTACCTTAATCATATCTTAACTATTAAATTCAGCTAATAACCTTATCACCTTTGCTTAATTGGATTTTAGCTAATGGAAGGGGAGTCAATTGTGGAA
>BQNB010024848.1:0-20124 GCA_026074375.1 Tanacetum coccineum
CTTAACACACTTATCATGATAGAAAATAAGTGACCGATAGTATGCCACCACCCCTTTCTTAATACAAAATGTCCGTTACATGGTGCTCACCTTCGGATTCATACCCCGGACAGGGTTGTCAAACCCAATAGATCTATTTAATGCATTAGCTTTCACCAACACATGGTAACTAACGGTCACACAACAAAAGGCATATACTAAGTAGTGAAGGAATCATATTCAAGTATCAAAACAGTTTGCGTTCAATTTCACAAAACAAGCAATATATCCCCCTCGCGGAGTTAAAAACATTGAAAACTTTAAAAGTGAGGCTATGAACTCACCTTGGTCGAAGCCGAAGATCAAATAACCGAAACAATTCACAAAAAATCAATGAACACGATCACGACCTATAATTTATGTCGCTCGATTACTATACCGAAAAATATGGTCAACGATGCGTACATCGTATCAACAAAATCATATATATATATAGTATATATATTCATACATGTGATGAGAAATCCACTTGCGCCTTAGATCCTAAAACCCCACAATATTAGGTTACGATCATTCTTTATTTATATCATACATCGCTTAACCGACAACTTTCTATTTTAGGAAACTTTCTATTTTTAGAAAGTTACTATTTTTAGACTTTTAGTTTTTAGAGTCGACCAACGGTCTCAAAATAATTACTTACAGTAGTATATTAATCAATATTACTTTATTAATCGATATCACCTTCACAACGCGTTAACGTTTATTAAAGTATTCGTTGACTTTTATGTTTGACTTTAATAAAATATATTTATTTTCCAAGTCTGACCCGACTAAAACGACCCACTAGATCACATTTTCACAACTCGGACATAAAAGAGATTTTATGCGAAACGATATTCCGGACAACTTTTTAGTTTTAGCCGAGACCTGGATCTCAACAGAAAATGACCAAAACACCCCTGCAAGAATCTGCAGGAACTTTGACTATTTTAGTAAAAACACAGACTTTGACCATGGGTTTTGACCCGTTATTGCTCGATTTTAAGATCGGCGAGCCTCGCGAAACAGTAAAACATCATTCTGAGCAACTTTCGTGCTTCGTCGGAAGGCCGAAACGGACTCGAAAGTGCTCAAAACGAGCCTTTAAATTCTTACGAAATCTCAGAGCCTAAAATCAGATTTTACCTTATATCAAAACGATCGTCTCGGAGTTAGAAGCTCTACCTTATATCAAAACGATCGTCTCGGATAGCTTTATCATATTTCAGAGCCTAAAATCAGATTTTACGAAATCTCGATCCTCGTTTGGCCTGCCAAACTTTCTGCTCACATTTACCATTTAATTAACATCTTAAAAATTATATTTAGGCTTTTAACCCAACTAAAATATGTCTATAATGTCATATAAACATCACCTAAACCGCTTAATTGATTATCACAAGATCTATTCTAACCACGCAAGCTTTTCCCCGATTCATCACATGCATGCAAACAAAATCAAATCAAACGAACAAAAAACGAGACAAACATAAACAGGGGTGCTCACAATGCTTTACGGAGTAAGATCGAAGAAAATAAAAGCGCCCGGTAGCCCTCCTTGTGTCCTAGCCGCGACTCAAAATCAATCGAACCAAACCAAATCAAAACTTGAATCAACCCAAATAATAACAAATCAACAAAATAAATAAATCCACACTCCTTTTTGTGCCTTATGTTTGGTTCGAACCCACAACCAAACCGAAACCCTCTTTATGCTTCAAAAATATTCAACTTCAAGCAAAACCTTATTGCATGTTCATTTTTCCTTCATGGATGATCAAAACATTATCATTTAGATGATATTTGGTTGCTAGAAAAATCACAACACCAAGGGTGTTTGTTTGTTTGCTTGTCCGAACCACAAGAGAAAGGGGAAAGGGAAAACAAGTTAAAACTTTGTTCTTGGTTGATTCAAACTACCTTTGGATGATATTTGGATATATATAATTGAATCAAAACTTGAAAAATGAATTTGTATGTGTGTGTATATAGTTGGCCGGATAGAGAGCAAAGAGAAGAGGAGGAAATAAGTTGTGAACTAGAAATAATTCCTTTGTACACTATAAGAGTTTATAAGACACAATCATTAAAGGTATTGGGAACTTACAAATTTTGGAAAGGTTGAGTGTGGGAGAGACCTAGGCGTCGGCTAGGATGGCTCAACATGCCTAAATATATATTTTTTTCTTTTATTTACTTGTAAGAACTTTGTGTCAATGTTTAATTAAAATGTATTTTGTACATGTTTTAAATAAAACGCGAGTTATAAACGCGAGTTTTGGTCAAAGACAAGGAACAACTACGACGAGGTTCAAAAATAATAATTTACGACCAATGAAATAATAACGAGATGCGTCGTAAATTTTTACGATGCTCGAAACGATTAACGAACGCGCGGTCAAACGTCGACTCGCGAAACGTCAAAAATAAATATTTTGAATTTCCATTCGTAATAAATTACGAAAATAATTATTTACGACAGTTAAAATTTTAAATGTCGACGTTTGTTTATGAAAAGCTACAAAAACTATTTATATGACGTCGAACTCGTTTTCGTCATATGCGCTTTCGTGCAATCGGGGTTGTTACATGCTAAAATGTGTTAGTTATGTGCATTGAAGCTTAGGCAAATCTCGTCAGAGAAGGGAATTAAATGGCTATCGTCCTTATTGTATACTTAGTATGGGATCAGTATCACTTCAAACACCACTTGCCTTCTTTTCATTATCTCTATTTGTTAATTCACGCGATTTCTTGGGTGTTTCTGGTAAAACAGGATTTTGGCAAACTTTGGATGTATCTTATTGTTATCTAGGCAGCATGGGACTTGTGATGTGGCGCGCTTTGTCTCTAATACATAAAGTAGGTCATAACCACGTGTTGTCAAAATTTAACTGTCAAAGTTAAAATTGTTGGATCAGGTATAAGAATCAATCAACAATAAAAGTTTCAGTTAACAAAGAAGACGATATCTGGTAACATCTTTCTTGGTTTGTTTATTACTAATAGGTTTTTGTGCGTGTCTTGATAATATTAGTATTTGTGTTGGCTTTCGAGCTTTTAAAAAAATAAATAGAAAATGCGCTTCACATTACTGCAATTGGCGGCATATATTGTTGTTTCTTACTTTCCACTCTCTTGCTCTGCAATTTTCTTTTATTTGTGTGTGTCTTGATCAACAACAACAATAACAACATTACCCAATCCCGCAAAAACAGGGTATGGGGGAGGTGAGATGTAGACAGTCACTCCCCTACCCGAGGGTAGAGGGACTGCTTCCAGAAAGACCTCCGGCAAGATACAGAGCATCAAAACAAACCACACGAGAGAAAAAACGAAAAACAGGCGCAAAAGACAACAACAAACAAGCAAAGAAACCAAGGACCAAACAAGCAGGCATAGACAAAGGCACATACCGACAAAGGAGAAGAGAAGCAGGCAAACAAGCAGAGAAGCACTACAAGCACATACGGAAAAATACAAGCACCTCCAGCAAAAAAAAAAAAAAAACCACAAAGCAGAAAAAGCCGCAGGGAAGATCACATACAACACAAAAAAAGCACATAAAAGCACAAACAAGCTACAGACAGGGGGAAGAAGCTAAGCAAAGGGGCAAAAAGCCGAAGAGCAAGAAAACCTATAGGCAAGAAACTCCTGGAAGGCAAGCAAGGCCTACGCTAAAAAGAGAAAACGGGGGAAGCAAAGACAAACACCTATCCACCCTCGTCTACCCTAATCCTAGTTCTCCACTCACTCCTATCAGAGGTCATGTCTTCAGACAACAGCAACTCCTTCAGGTCCGTCTTCAGTCTATCCTCCCACCTGAGCTTAGGTCTACCCCTTCTTCTCGCTCCATTGACGGTTAACGGCTCCACTCTCCTAACAGGTGCTGATTGTGGTCTTCTCTTGACATGCCCGAACCATCTCAATCGTCCTTCTCTCATCTTGTTGACGATATTCACTACTTGGAGATTTGTTCGGAAAACTCCATTTGGTATCATGTCTAAAATAGTCTTACCACAAGTCCACCTTAACATCCTCATTTCTGCGACCTCCATCCTATTTGCTTGAACCTTCGTTAACGGCCAACACTCTGACCCGTACAACATAGCCGGTCGAATCGCCACCCTATAAAATTTCCCTTTCAGCTTTAAAGGGACTTTCTTGTCACACAGGATCCCTGTGGCTGCTCTCCACTTCAACCAGCCTACTTGTATACGGTGTGTAACATCATCCTCTATCCTCCCGGATTTGTGTATCACAGATCCAAGGTATCTAAAGGACTCCTTCGGCTCTAAGATATGTTCGCCAATGCGGATTTCCTCTTCCTCGTTCCGGTCGTTCTCGTTCCTACTGAAGTTGCATCGTAGGTATTTAGTCTTCTCTCTGCTGACTCGTAAACCATTGTCTTCTAGAGCCTTCCTCCACTGCTCCAATCTTCCATTCAGCCCCTCTAGGGTTTCTGAAATTAGCACAATATCATCCGCGAATATCAAGCACCAGGGTATGCTCTCTTGAATCCCCTTCGTCAGCTCATCGAGAATCAAGGCAAACAGGTACGGGCTAATAGCTGAGCCTTGGTGTAGGCCCACATCTACCGGGAAGTACTCTGTGTTTCCGGTTGGGGTCCGCACACAAGTCCTTGCCCCTTCATACATATCCTGAATAACTTTTATGTATCTCATTGGGGTTCCTTTGTCACTTAGAGTCTTCCAGATCAGCTCCCGTAGAACGCTGTCATATGCCTTCTCAAGGTCTAGGAATGCCAGATGCAAGTCTTTTTGTCTTTCTCTATACTTCTCCATAAGGCTTCTAATAATGTGAATAGCCTCCATGGTAGACCGTCCCGGCATAAAGCCAAATTGGTTTTCTGACACCTCTGTCTCTCGTCGCAACCTTCTCTCAATAACTCTCTCCCAGAGTTTCATGGTGTGGCTAAGTAGTTTAATTCCCCTGTAGTTGCTACATGTTTGAGCGTCCCCCTTGTTCTTGTAGATGGGGATAACCTCGCTGAGTCTCCACTCCTCAGGCATTTTAGCTCTCAAGAAAGTCTTGTTGAAGAGGATTGTCAGCCACCGCACCCCCTCGCCTCCAAGGCACCTCCATGCTTCAATGGGGATCTCATCAGGTCCCACCGCCTTGTTTCTACCCATCTTCCGTAGCGCCTCTTTAACTTCTGTGTGTCTGATCCTCGAGCAATAGCAATTGTTTTGTGGGATTGCGCCTATACTATCCACTTCTTCGGTTCGGTCACTCCTTTGTCCGTTGAAGAGAACGGAGAAATACTCCTTCCATCTTCTCCTGATAGCGTCTTCATTGACAATGCTTCTTCCATCTTCGTCTTTGATAAATCTCACGATTCCTAAATCCCTTTTCCTTCTGTCTCTGGCTTTAGCTATCCTGTAGATATCGTTTTCTCCTTCTTTGGAGTCCAATCTCTTATACAGGTCTTCATACGCTTTTTCTTTCGCTCTGGCTACCGCCTTCTTGGCTTCTCTTTTTGCTTCCTTATACCTCTCCTCGACTGCGCTTCTGTTTGCTTCGTCTTCGCCCCGCAACGATATAAGCTCTCTGAACCGGATTTGTTTCGCCTTAACTTTGTCTTGAACCTCGTCACTAATCCACCATGACTCCCTGCGGCCTATACGCGTTCTCAAAGTCCCTGCAACCACTCCAAGGGTTTCCTTGGCCGCCTCTCTGATCATGTTTGCCAGTCTGTTCCACATCTGCTCTGCGTCAACTTATCTATCTTCTTCCTCCGAGGTAACTCCCTCTTCAAGATTATTTCGGCCACCTCTTCAAGATCACTCTCTCCTTCCACATTTGGAGTAATACGCAATCCTCCATTTTTATCAAATGAACCTGTCGTCTCTTTATATGGATATCCAACGCCAACAGTCTGTGTTGGGAGAAGCAAACCTTACCCGAAAATACCTTGCAATATTTACATAGCCTAAGGTCTCCTTTGCGCACCAACATGTAGTCATTATGGGTGTCGTGGTCCCCACTATGAAACGTGATGAGATGGGCATCCCTCTTCTTGAAGAACATTTACGACCACCAAGTCGTGGGTCGCAGCAAACTCGAGGATCGATCGGCCCTCTTCGTTCCTAAATCCATACCCGAAGCCTCCGTGCACGCTCGAGAAACCATCCGCATTTGCTCCAATATAGCCGTTTAGGTCTCCTGATACGATGAGCTGCTGGGTCGTCGAACACTCTCTAACAAGGTCATCAAGAGAGTCCCAGAAGCTCTTCTTTTCCGCTTCACCAAGACCCACTTGTGGTGCGTAGGCGCTAATAACATTAATTGTCTCCTCTTCAATCACTAGTCTAACCAGCATAATCCTATCGCTAATCCTAATCACCTGAACGACCTTGTCCTTAAGATTTGGTGCTAAAGGCGAACAACTACTCTTACCATTTCGAGGCGTGTTTCGCTGTACCCGCCGAGTACCAAAGCTTGTACTGGTTTCCTTTTTAATTGCGCGACCCCTTCCATTTAGTCTTTTGGAAACACGCAATGTCAACTTTCTTCCTTCTTAGCGCGTCTACTAATTCGAGAAATTTACCAGTCAAGGTTCCTACATTCCAACTACTCACCCTAATCGTACGAGAGCTAGCTACTCTCCCAACCATCCTAGTCTGACTATACCCGCCCACCCCTACACTAGGACATGACCTCAAGTAACCATCGCTAGGGGAAGAATCTATGTTTGCCTAGCTCGAGAAGGGCGCTAGAGGGCAAATACAAAAAGCAAAGCACTAAAGCTAAAGCTAAAAAAAACCACCGAAACAAAGCGAAACAGCGAGGCTAAAAGGAATAAAGGAAATATAGAAATTAAAAGATAATAGTAAGGAAGAGCTCAGCTGCCGGAAAAGATAATTTTCCGGTGGTCTGTGGCGGTCGGCGGCGGCAGTGACGGCGGCAGTCGGCGGCCGGCGGTGACAGCAACAAGCCCAACATTTTTGGGGACCAACTTTCTGTAACAACGTTTTTGGGATATATATTCTTATAATCTTGTTTCGACTCGACTCTACACCGTTTTACACTTTTACTTTACTACTGTAGCTTTTTTGTTTTGCAATACTTCACAGCTCAAGGACACAGATAAACCTTAACCGTGGAAATGAATCCATTATGTTTCGTCGATTAAAAAGAGTACTAAAAATAGTTTTCAACCCAACATCGCGGTCAATATAGAGTTCCTACCCAAATGAGTAGCTTTCGGTCTGTTCTTAATCTTCTAACTCCTATCCAAATGGCGTATGCTACATATCTTTTACCTAGTAAAGTAAAACGAAAAGTACCTAGTAAAATAAAACAAAAAGTAGAAACTTTTGCATTAAAAAAAAAGAATCCTTCCTTATTAGGTATAATGCTTCTAATTTTTTATTATTTTTAAATATATGTTTAATTAAAAAGCTTAAATACTTCCAAAATTAACATTATTTTGGTGAAGAAATCTGATGGAGAAAAAAAACACATAAAAATATACGTGTCAAATTTATAAAAACAAAAACTTGAAAAAAAAAGGAGGTAAATAAAAAAACTTTTGTGGTCTAATTTTAAATATATTATATAGAGTTAAGTGTAAATTTATAAATTTACAAATTTTATTATAACTTTAAAAAAAACAAAGAACCCCTTAAACTTTCATAACTTATAAAACTAGAAAAAATAAAAATCATATATATATTTAAAAAACATAATGTAAAAGCTCCGTGTGAGTGCACGGGGATTAAAACTAGTGACCTTAAAAGGAGCAAAAACAATTACAAATAGGTACTAGCATATATTTACACCGACTCTCAACACCGTACAATCCCAGACCAGGAGGTTCCCGGTGTCCGGTGAACAAGTATACGAGATGAGGAAACAAATGGCATGGATGTTTTAAGATACCAACAACACTGTTGATCCCAGAAGACGAATATGGTGAAACATGTGTATGCAAAGGTTTGAATCAATGGCAGCATCACTGCATGATTTAACAGCGTCCCAGTAACTTCTCAACCTCGTTCTGATGCAACTATACACTATATGCAGATAATTTTACAAAATTCTGTTTGTTGATGTCAAAGATGTTCAAGAATCAAAATGCTTTTTTTTTTTGGTGCAAAGGGTGAAAATATATTATTAAAACAATCAAAGATTCCAGAGATTACAATGATACCTCAAACCTATACAGGCTACAACAAAAAGTTAAACTTCATTAAATATGTGCTCATATGTTCACAAACATCAGGATAATACATTCCAGAAGTTAGCATTATGTATCTAAACCTCTTTCGGAGATGTTACAATAGCTAAACTTTACCAGACACTTCTGACTAGATCTATACTCGTCCTAACACTCAAAAAAGTATAGTAGAATATAATGTTTGCATATTTTATCTTCATCTTCAAACCAAATCGGTCAAACGAATTCTACCAAAAGAATACATTAATCCCCAGATATATACTTCCGCTCTTCATAAAATTTCTTCTCACTAGCTTCTTTCTTCGCATTTCGCTTCTGCAATGTGAGGTAAATCAGTCATAAGATTTTTGTCACTGCTAGTTTTTATCCAATGCAACAGGGCAGCAATCTCAAATGAACATACCTGATATATCTCATGATTCGCTTTTATCCTTTGAGCCACAGAAGTGGTGGTGATGTTTTTCGGGCTTCTATGTCCTAAAATTCCATCTTGGGAATCTTGTAAGATCTACACCTGATAAAGAATACAAGGTACTTAGTCTGTAACAATACAAATCACTAAAAAATAAATCACACAAAAGGGCTCATCTTACGTCAATAGAAGAGTTGCTCTCTGAAACAGTTCCGTGCACAACCACGGAGATATTGAAAGTTGTAATCTGGCAGCGTGATCAGAATCCCAGTTAGAGACCATTTAAATTTATAGCAAAACTTACGTAGAACCAAAAAATGATCATTACAAAGGTGAAATGCAATACCATGTCGTTGGAGATTTCCCAAGGAGCACCAATAATGACTTCATCGACATACCGGCAAGCCAAAACACTAAGACTACGTTCATGCAGATGCATTAGTGGGAAATGAGTCCCTCGTTGTTGGCTGTATGAAATGGATCAAAACTGTTACTACTTTAAAACATTACAGATATGGCAGTAACGGGTCAAACCATGTACTTGTTTTTTACATGGTGAAACGTGGAGGCTGACCAAAGCCCTTGTTGTTCAAAACTTTTAGACTTATTTTTATAAAAAACAGACAGCAAGTTTTTATCATTTCTGCATAAAAAATACAGATTGGACTACCTCAATCCATCTGACATGTTTCCTTAAAGTTGAGTTTGCTATTTAACCATATGAACCAAATCAACCAATTCATAACTCGTAAGTAAGAGAACAGAATCACCACCTATAGAAAGTGACAGATGCCATTTAGATGTCAGAGAAATATACCTAATAGTCTGATCAGTATAGATGCCCACCAGGAGAAAATCTCCAAGCTGTCGTGCATTCTTCAGAATCTAGGAATACAAAACCGTGTCTCATCAGTATATATGGTCAAAGTCTTAAACCTTAATCATTCACAAAGGTTAAAGAAACAAGAGGCTACATACTTCAACATGTCCAGCATGAAAAAGATCAAACCCTCCATCAATGTACACGACACGTGCATTTGGTCCAGGCCCCTGAACCCACATAATATAGAAAACATGCAGCTTAAATATACATACAAACTAAATTGTGTTCGCAGGAATCTATTTCATAAAAGTTCCCTCAAAGTTATACACATCAAAGAAAGGATTCCTTAACACACCTTTCCATTTGCAAATTGCACGATTCTTCTTGATGTAGGAAGAAAGTTAGAAGCATGTTTAGAGATCGAATGGCTTTCCATACTTCTAATCATTCCATTGCATTCTCCGTTAACTTCACTTACTTCTTTATCATCCATAGAGGCGAGTATCCTTCCTGCATTGCAAGTGAAAAAGTGACAAAGTAAAGATCACGATCCTTTCTTTTTTTTCCTGCCATGTAAACTTTTTTGATATCAGAAGTGCTGGTTTATATGGTGGTTGCAGTACCTACAATGTCTGTACTTGAGACTCCTTCCGTGCGCTTGATCTGCTTGTAACGACCAACTTTCTTTGCCAAAGCATATGCATCACTTCCATCGGGAAGTAGGCAAGGATCATCCCCATGTATAATATAATCGATCTTATGCTCATTGAAGAGAGTGTTCATAAAGTCTTCAGTTATAGCATAGGGTGCATTAGCAATGACTTCATCCACCCACTTCAATCCACTAACGAGTGACAGCCTTTGAAAGATTCAACACCGTATTAGTACATGGATCATCTCCATAAGAAAGGTTGTGTCGTTATTAAGTCAAGAAAGAGGTCACATCCGGTTGAGTGAAACAAAATCCTCACTCAAACTTACCTTACGGAAGTCCAAAATGTCAAAATATGAACAGGAACAAATAATCGCAGGGGGTGTTTGGATTTCTGTTTTGAAACTGATATCTGATTATGTGAATAATCAGTTGTGTACAAGTTACAACTTACAACAAAACTCTTTATCAAGGGTGGCCTAGTGGCAAAGGGAGTTGTGGCTATCACTCTAAAATGTGTGAGGTCTCAAAGTTCAATTCCTGCTAGGTGCAAACAAACTTGAAGTGGCCACGCCAACCTCCTGAAAAGGGAGGGCTTTACCTGGTTTGAGTCTGTGTGGCGGTGGGTTCAAACCCCGTGGATTAGTCGGCCAAAAAGGTCGAAAACCACGGTTACCAAAACAAAACAAAAATGTCACATAATTATTTTCAAATTAGGCATCCAAACACCCATTAAGCATCTATACCCTATTACCCTTGGTTATCCTCTAGCGTAAGTAACCCAATAGGATGTCCGATCTTTGTAACATACGGAAAAGTAATCCTACAAATACGCAGTCTGTATGATGCAAGTAAAACATAATATAAGTTACGTGTTTATAAGATAGCATACCTCTCGTCCATAGATAAAACGGGAGGACCCTTGTTCTTTATAATCTCCTCATCGCTTACAATTCCAACCACCAACTCATCACCCAAAGCCTTAGCTTGTCTCAAAGCGTTCGCATGCCCATAATGCATAAGATCAAAGCACCCATCCATGTAAACACGAACCCTCTTCTTAACCCCTTTTTGCTTCTGAAGATTCCCTAAATAAGGCAACATGTACGCCAAAGCAGGAAAGCCAGTAATACCAGTATAATAAGTCGTAGAAAACCCAAGTAAGGCGGCTGTTAGCATAATTCCGCCGCATAGATGTGGGTGGTAGTATACCCCGTCCCAAATCGAATAGTAACCATGGTATTCCATTTTGGTCCAAACCTTTCGTTCTCAAGGGCCTCTAGAAGCCCTGTTTATTGTTGTAAGAGACGACACAAAGCCCTGCAAAAAAAAGTATGAGAAACACAGATAAGTAAATTTCCTAAACGCTAAAGAAACTTCTTTTAGACGATTTGAAAGTATCTAAGGTGAGATTAGCTAAGTGTGTGTTTGGGTGTGCGTTTAAAATGATATCACTCTAGCAAGACGATATACTCTAATTTGAGTAATTTCCATATTATCTACCATTAACTATACTAACATCCACCAGCAAACTTACTTTTAAACAATACAAAAGTATCTAAAGTGACTTCAAGTAATGATAACGGTTTTTTTCTTATCAGTTAAGGGTAAAATAATAATGTAAGTTGGTATAAAATACAGATCACTGGAAAAAAAACACAAAATCAATAAGGGGGTGTTTGTTTCGGCTTATATGTGGGCTTATGAGCTTATTTGATATCGGCTTATATTTCATAAGCCCTAATTTTCCAGCTTATTTTGAGACTTGTGGGCTTATATTAGTTTATTAGGACAATCATCAACAATCATTAGCATGCATAATTTCATTAAGAGGCGCAATCACATAAGCTGCAAATAAGTACACCCAAAACATTAAATATCATATAAATTAAAAAAAAATAGAAAATCAAAGCTTCATAAGATCATTTTTTAAATTTCTTTTTCGCATAATTTAATTAAGAGGCAAATTAAGTGGCGCAATTACATAAGCTACAAATATTTGCACCTAAAACATTAAAAATCATTAAAAAGAAAACATTCATATGATCATTTGATTATTTTAATGTAAAACTTAATAAAAAAAAGTAATGTCATGAGACTAAAAAACTTCATATTTAACCTAACAAGGATACGAAAATATACATATACTAAATAATTACCTTGTTATTTGACAATATTTTTTGAGTTGAAATTGGTTGTGGCTCCTGTTGCGTTTGTGTATGTGTTTTTGTCAAGTTTATTATTCGGTTGATTATATGGAAAAAGTGAAGAAGAATATGAAGATATTTATAAATGATGACGGAAGCAAATGTAGGTGTATATGTTCACATGGGGCAGCGAGTAACCTTGTCTTGCTGGCCTCACACTTTTCAAATTTACTAATTTTAAATACTTTCTTTGACTGTTAAACGTTATATTTTTCGTCCGTTTTTCTCCGTGTCACAGTTTTATAACATATACAAAATAATAAAATACCACAGAAAAAACACAAAAAACCAGAGGGGGTACAAATGATGTTTCGAAGGTCCATATAACATAAGCTTATTTATAAATGATGACGGAAGCAATGTTCACATGGGGCAGCGAGTACCTGTCCTTCTTTCTTCATTTCCTATTTTTTTTTCTTCACGGTGAGCATATTGGACCGTCGACCGGACCGAACCGGAAGACTGGACCGAAAGTATTTCGGTCCGGTTCAGTGTTTTTGACTAATTCGGTCCTCGGTCTGGTCCGGTCCGACCAAAAACCCAAAGATTAAGCCGTGTAGGACCGGACCGGACCGAAAACCGACCCGGACCGAACCGTACCATTTCGGTCCGGTCCTCAGTCCTGCATTTTGGGTACTTTCGGTCTCGGTTCAAGGTCGGTCCGGTCCTTGGACCGTGCTCACCCTTAGTCCCTATAGGTGTTGAAAAGAGAATCATACCAAAAGTGACGCCATTACAGTCAATTACGTGTTTAGGAGTCTGATTAACCGAACGTAATCACTCATTTGTAACTTTCTCTATCATTAAATTGTGAAATTTAAACAGGAGTATATCTATTTGAGTTTTTTTGACAAGTCTAATATACTCTATAGTGAAAACAATACTTCATTATTTACCACTGTTTATTTAGACTAGCAGGGTACCCGCGCGTTGCAGCAGCGGCGGGTACCCTGTGACTAATGGGGGGAAAATAAAAGGAAAATGATCTTGATCAGGCCCGGTTCACCCATTTTTATAGGTTCAGATCGGTTCTCTCCGGTTCGTTTCAGACGGTTTTTATTTGCTAGCCGAACCGGTGACCACTCATGTTCTCGGTTTTTTGGTCCGGCTTTCAAAACTATATGTATTACTTTGGGACGGAGGGTGTAGCATATAAATTATATAAAACTTTGTGTGTTTTATTAGTTTGTACAATGTGTATAATAACATGTACTTTGCATCTTAAATGTGTTTTAAAAATTACATTAATTAATAATTGGTGTTTTAAAAAAAGCATTAAATGTGTTGACCAATCAATAAGTATGTGTTTGTGCATTGGTTAATTGTACTTATTGCATGAATGTTTGTATTATTGAATTTCAACTTTTTGTTGTTTGCATTAAAGATTGTACAATGTGGATCAATACTTGTATTACTTAATTTTTTGCATTTAATGAAGAGCGTGATACTAATTTGCTTTATATGTAGTATATATTACAACGTAGCATAATTATAGCTCTAATGGACCCTGAGCTCACAAATCATGTTTTAGCTAACTAATTTAGTATATTAATTTAGTATATTAATTTCTGTCCCAATTTATTTATTAATGTTATTATTTTGAGTTGTCTTAAAATATTTGTTTGCTTTAATATTTAACCAATCAAATAAGACCCTTTAATGTGTTTAAATAATAATCAGGCCATGATATATTAAAATAGTACATTGTCAACTGGGTAATGATTACCGTTTTGTAACAAGATTTAAACTGCATATCGCAATTCCGATTTATATGCGGTGAATCGTAAGAACTAAGAAGATGTACAAGCGCGATACGCTAGTGGCATTAGGCTTCAAGGCTTGAAAGCAAGACTATCAAGATCGAGATCCTACACATGATCGTTTTTGTCTTTGCAAAATCGGGATCGTAAGGATCAGATCGTATCAGAAGATCCCACCAAGTTTCTTATTTTACTAAAGGCGTTGACAGTCATAACGTTATACATGTATAACATATGCTGAATATAAACACACGAATTCCCTAAGATTAGTGTAAGCAACATTTTTTTTTTTTTTTTTGACGTTTAAACATAATGATAATAAAAAGACCAATGACTTTGGACCAATTCCGTATCGATTTTTTCATTATTGGCTGGAAATGGGAGGGTTGATTTGAAGAACTTTTGTTAGATGAGGAGTGTGTGAAACTCCGGTAGATAATTTCTAATGCTATAGATCACCATGATGAACAATTTGAAATATCTAAAACAGAAGAATTCGAGCCCTTGGAATGTCAAGACAAATACCGAAACTCCGAAAACATGTGCTGAAATAGTAGCACGCTGATTTGGATATGATCATTAGACAAAGGAATGCGTCGTTTGATACTTTGCATAAACGTGCGGAGGTTGTAAAATCGATTCAAGATGTGGATAAATTGTGTGCAATAGAGGCGTCTCAAAAAGCAAAAATCAAATGGGCAATTGAAGGCGACGAGACCTCAAAATATTACCATGATATTCTTAATAAGAAACGAAACCAACTTTCTATACGAGGGGTTCTGGTGGAAGGAGATTGAGTGAAAAATCCTAATATGGTTAAAAATGAGTTCATAATCATATCCAGAATCGTTTTGATAGACCTAAACTGTCCAGCCGATGCTTAATATGGAGTTTTTTCTCGTCACTGAAATCAATGCAACAACTGGATTTGGAAGCCGAAGTGTCAAATGAAGAGATTAAAAAGACGGTTTGGGATTATGGTGTTGATAAATCTCTGAGGCCGGATGGATTCACATTTGGTTTTTATAAAAGGTTTTGGAGTTTAATAGAAAAAGATGTGTTGGCGGCGGTAAAATATTTCTTTCATTACAGTCGCATTCCAAAAGGGTATAATTCATCTTCATAGCGTTGATTCTAAAGACTCCCGAAGCAAAAATGGTGAAGGATTTTAGACCGATTAGTCTTATTGGGAGGCCTTTATAAAAAATTGCCAAAATAGTTTTGGCTAATCGTCTTGTGGTGGTCTTGAGATATTGTTAATGAGGTGCAAACGGCTATTGTTGCGGATAGGCAAATTCCTTGACGGACCAATTATACTTTAATGAGGTTTTGCAGTGGGTAAGTTGAAGAAAAAACATTCATATTATTCTAAAAAATTTACTTAGAAAAGGCTTAACGATTCTGTTCGGTGGATTACCTTGAGATTCGTAAGAAAAATAGGAGTTATGGTGAAAACATGGGTGGTTGGATTCAAGAATGGTTTGAACTTCTTGGGGATCGGTTTTAGTGAATGGAAGCCTACGACGAATTTTAGTTTTTTTAAGGGCCTTAAACAACAGTGATCATTTCTCCGTATTATTTTATTTTGTTATGGATAGTCTTCACATTTCTTTTAAAAGAGTTGTGGATGCGGGCATGTTTAACGGCATTGTGCATATCGTTATGCATCTTTTCTCATATGTTATATGCGAACGATGCGGTGTATGGGCAATGGAGTACTAAAATAATGATACTATAATATAGTGTTGAAATATTTTCACGTGCTTTCAGTCTTATATTAATTTTATGCCATAGGTAAGTTATTGGGTGTTGTGGTGAGTTGAAGATAGGTGTGCAAGCTGCAAATAGAATTGGTTGTGGTGTCCTTAAGGCTCCTTTTGCTTATTTAGGTTCAAAAGTTGGGGGAAATATGTCTCGGATTAAATCTTGGGATGAGATTGTGGATAAAATGGTAGATCGTCTTTCAAAATAGAAGATGAAAACATTATCGATAGGTGGTCGTTTAACCCTTCTCAAGGCGGTTCTAGTCCAATCCTATATATCCTTATGTCTAAATTCAAGGTGCCAATGAAAGTCCTCTACGCAAGGTATCAATTCGAAGTCGATTTTTTTTAGTGGTGTCGATTTAAATAGTAAAAAATCGATATGGGTGAAATAGAGTAAGGTTTTGTGTTCTAAAGAGAAAGGTGGCCTTGGTGTTTCTAGTTTATATGCGCTTAATAGAGCTCTTATGTGTAAATGGGTTTGGCGGTTTACAACTCAAAAGAACTTGTTATGGACTAGGGTTATTAAAGCTATTCATGGCGAAGATGGGAAAAATGGTAGCGGATTCAAGGTTGGTTACAAGTCCATTTGGCGAAGCATTCTCTAGGAGGTGGAAACATTGAAGATAAAAGGTATACACTTAAATAATTTTATGCAGAAAAAGCTGGCATGGTGCGGATAGCTTATTTTTGAGAGAATTGTGGCATGGAGACATGGTTTTGAAACAAAGAATCCTAGGCTTAATGCGCTGGAAGTGAATAAGACTGTCGATTGGCTTCTAAAACTGTCACAGGAGAACTTGACATGGTCTTTTCGATCGTGCTACCTAGAAGCGGAGTGTAACAAATCAGATGACGCATGACGACTTAGTGGAAGGTGATGTTCTTGTGTAACACCTGATTAGGTGGTATTGGACGCTTGATGGTTCGGGTGAGTTCTCGGTAGCTTCGGCTAGAAAGGTTATTGATGATAACAGGTTTTCGGAAGTGTCTACTCAAACTCGATGGATAAAAGCGGTGCCAATCAAGGTTAACATTCATGCGTGGAAGGTGAGAATGGATTGTTTGCCTACCCGTCTTAATATATCCCGGAGAGGTATAGATATTCCGTCTATTCTTTGTCCCGTTTGTGGTAGCGTCACGGAATCGTCAGTCTAGTTCGGTCGAGGTAATAGGGTGACCGACCTTAGTTGCTTCCACATGGGACGACCGACCGAAGGTCTTCTGTCCCAATTTATTTATTAATGTTATTATTTTGAGTTGTCTTAAAATATTTGTTCACTTTAATATTTAACCAATCAAATAAGACCATTTAATGTGTTTAAATAATATTTTATTAGTAAAAAGTGTAGTTGGTAAAAATTTTGTAAATTGCATGCAGTATTAAAGTGGATTAATATATTGAGATAAAGAAGGTATCTTCTACATCTAATGACTAATTTTACTCCGATGTAAAAGAAAATTTACAAAGTGTGTAGAGGTGTTGCTTAATTCCTTAACACTCCTCCATCGGTTTTTTTTTTACTCATTCATATTTAAGAGTAGAAGGTATTCTATGGTGTCGTAGAGTGTTGCTTTGAGAAAACATATGTCATCTTAGCACATTTTTTTTCTTTTAACATCATAAGTAATCACACCACACAAAACACCATCCATCCTATTTTGGGTGTCATGGGACACTCTCTTATCAACATATAACTCATTAAAACATAAATACAACACAAAATGCGAAATAAAAAGAGAAAAGGAAAAAAAGAAAACCAATAATGAGTACAACGCAAGATGTCGTAGTGACGTTATAAGTTGGGTTGTTATCAAGGGGTCATGGCTACTGTTTCACGGTACCAAGGCCTCTTAAGTAAGTTATATGTTTGTAATTTTTTTTATTTTTTTATTTTTAGTTTAGCACTTTTTAAACTATAAAGTATAAATGATGCTTAGAGCACTGGGTATTTTCGTGCCGTTGGGTTGGTACTATAGCCGAAAAGAGCTATCACGTCAGCAAAATGTGCTATTGCATCAGAATTTCTTTGGCACCACATTTTGTGTCGTATACCTTGGCACCAGAAAATGTGGTGCCGTTGGCCTAATTTTTTTTTCTCATTTTCATAAAAAAAATCATACACTGTATAACTAAAATAAACTTCATTAAAATTAAAGTGGGTTTTATAAGAAATAATAAGGGAGTATTTATACGATTTTTAAGGGGTAAAAATTTTAAAAAGTGGTTTTTTTAAAAATAATGGTAACTAGCCGTTATATAACGAATATAATTAAAAAAAAAATACTCAACTGCGGTGTCTACTCGTCACGACGCGAGAAGCCATGACGCCAGCCATGACGCGAGAAGCCATCACAAGTTTCCTTCACCACTCTTTGTGTAAAAACCAT
The DNA here is from genome assembly GCA_026074375.1 of Tanacetum coccineum. NCBI lineage: Eukaryota > Viridiplantae > Streptophyta > Magnoliopsida > Asterales > Asteraceae > Tanacetum > Tanacetum coccineum. The sequence goes on from BQNB010024848.1 coordinate 18,233, forward strand.
GCCAAATTGGTTGTGAATTTATTTATCTTGACAATGAAGTAAAATGAAAACGAAGTGTCACTAAATGCTTAATGTTGATGTCGATCTCTCACAATTATGAGTACTTTTAGACAACTCTCTTTAACTACTAGTACTAACTTACTCCTATCAGTATTTTTTAAATAAAGTTTTACTAAATCAGTTATTGCACTTCAAAATAATGTAACCTTGTCAAACAACGTAAATATATAACGTTGTATTGTAATCACTCAAACTATTTTTCTCATTGTTGACCACTTGACCATTGCATTGTTGGACTTGTTTTATTGATTAATATTTTCTTAACACATAAATATATAATAGCAGATTTTATATGACAAGTTGCAAAACTTCATCTTTTGTCAACTTATGAAGAATTAAATAATTAAACATTTATCTTTACGCTAAAAACTTATCATCGTATAAAAACTTTATCTGGAGCAACCGAAGACTCTAAATCACCAGGTGCAGAAATATTTTTTACGAGTATAAATTAAAAATAAAATGAAAAGTACGCTTTATTTAAACTAGTAAATAAATTAAGAAGACATGTATTTCTTTTGACATATTAGTCAACTAATTAAACAAGACATGTATTTATGTGACACAAATAATTTCGAGACCAGGTACAATCCTAAAAGTCCTGATTTTTAAAGAAAATTTACATTAGGTGGCAAACATCCATCGAATTTCGTGAACTCCGAAAAACCCCTAAGTCCGCCCCGTGACGGTATATATTCCTCGAATTTCCTCCTTTGAGGAAACTTGTGATTTACTCTGATTGTTATAGCCTTTATGACTATGGTTTAATTTATCGGGTACACAATTCACATATATAAAATATTTATAAATTTCTTTGTCGGGTTTTGAGAAAATACCTACTTTTGACACCGAGTTTAAGTAATTTAAAAACTTTATGATGACTAAACCAATTTCGATTTTGGTCGACATGTGTATTTTCGCATTCATCAAACTCGATCCAACTTTCACTCATGACAACTTAAAATGAACATTAAATAAAGTTGATTTATTTCTCTCGTTATGTTTTCACTTCATGTCCTTTATGTCCAGTACCGGACATAAAGAACTGAAGAATTACTCCGTATTTGTAACGACCCACTCCGGAAAGGAGGCCGAAACGTCATAATCATGGTGTGATATCAAAGCATAATAAAGGCATAAAGTTATAAATGATAACATAGGACAAGGTGAAAAGCCGGAATCAAACATCGGCTCCCAATTATGAGATCAACATGAATAACGTAAAAGAAGTCTAAAGGACGAAACATGTGTCCAAGATAGTATAGCACATCAAAATGTCTGCGATATAAAGAAAGGAAGCTAAATAGGTCACTTCCTAAGCACACACTCTCTCATGCCCAATCTCCCTCTAGATACCTGCCGTATAAAAAAGAGAAAGAAAATACGGCTGAGCATAACGCTCAGTGAACGGATATAATAACAATGTAAGTAATAAGTATGAATCATGGATAGTAAATACAAAGTAGCGGAAAGATCAAAAGTGTCATGGGGAAACCTGAAGAATGCGTCATGAAGAATAGGAAATAAACATGTAAAGCATGGTAATACGAAGTAAAGATGTCATGAAATATCATGGATAGTATAAACATAAATATATAATCATATATGTCATAATAATAATGTCGTGAATACATGCATATAGTACAGAGGGGCTGCCTCAACATGTAATAGAGGGGTGACCTCTTATAATAATATGGGTGGAGGGATCAGCTCCAATGTGATGGGATGTAGAGCACTGATATTTGCTTAATTATATACTAATTTACCCGGGATTTTGCCAAATAAAAGCTAATAAAATGCCAAAAGAATAGAAAATGTGTGCTTTTGTGTCC
>BQNB010024848.1:22618-46574 GCA_026074375.1 Tanacetum coccineum
AAAAGTGCTACAAAACAAAGTTAGTAGAAAAATGCACATATATATATATATAATGATGATGATGATAGATATATATGCAAGACGCTTAGTGTGGAAGAAATCATGTATGTTTTAGGTATATGCACTCTAAAGTGTGGCACTAAAAATGATGAATGCTTAATTCATGGAAATGTTTAGGAACCAATGATAAGATTCGACTTATACATGCTTAAGGACTAAGACTTGACCAACAAGTCTTATTATGAGAATGACTCCTTCCAAGATGTCATATTGATAAGAAGTATTATGGGTTTGAATAGACTAAAGATTGTATTGAGAGATTCCTAAATCCTCAAGGTTTCTTTGTTAAGCATCATGTATGCTTTGCATGTTTGGGGTGTTTAAGGATAAACATTATCGTAAGACTTTAGGTCGAACTGAATGTTGATGATAAGGATGATTAGTTGAGGAAACCTAAACGAAGAAGGATGAGCATGAATGGAAAGGGAAGGTGTTGACTATAGGTTTGTTGTGTGTTTTGTTGGTTGTTAATGTTGAGGAACAAAGGTGAAAATGTGAAAATGGTGGAAGAAAAGTGAAAGACACGACATTGTAATGACTTAACAAGTGGAGTAATAGGTGAGAGTGAGAGGGTTATTTCCATTGAGTTGGGTGCTTGAGTTGGAGGTGGTGGAGGAACTCTAAGAGGAGGTGACAATGGAGGGTTTAGGTAGCCATTTGTGGAAGGAGATGATGAAAGAGTTGGAGATTTTGGTGTGTAGTCAATTAAAGAGGATGAGGTGTCTTTGGTAGATAAAGTTTTAGAGGGTGCATTTGGAGCACTAGGAGATGATTCGTGAAGCTTGGGTGATGGGGTTATAGTGTCTTCATTTGTCAAGTTAATGAAGAGTTGTTTTGGTGGTATGATGGTGATTTTTGGTTTCTTTGATGGTTGAATATCATCTTTGTGTTCTTTACTTGCTCAAAAGCAGAAATGAACAAATGAAAGACACGATATTGTAATGACTCAACAAAACTTTGAAGATTTAATATCTTTTTTGTGTTCTTCACTTGTTAAACAGTGGATATAATTTGATGAGACGCATTTCATTACGAAATTCATTTGCATTTGACAACATAGGCACACATGCTTATGAGTGTCGGGATATAAGGATGAGACGCATTTCATTACGAAATTCACTTGCTTTTGACAACATAGGCACACATGCTTATGAGTGTCGAGATATAAGGATGAGACGCATTTCATTACGAAATTCACTTGTGGGGAATGGTTACATGGTGAATCTTCTTGTAAAAGTGACAGGTGGATGAATCGAGGTTGATAGATGAGATGCATTTCATTGTGAAATTCACTTGTAGGGAATGGTTACATGGTGAATCTTCTTGTGAATATGACTAGGTGAATGACTCGAGATTGGTAGTGGTAAGGATGACTCAGTTTTACATTGTTGGTTTCTAGTGAATAAGAATCACATATGTGAGTTCTTGAGAGTATTTGGTTAAAGGATATATGTGAACAGGTGTGTTTTCCCTTCTCTTTTAATTCGTGCTCATCCGGACATAAATTGTGGAAAAAAGAATAAATAAAGAAAAATAAAGATGAAAGCGATGATCTTGACAATGTCATGACGGATGACGGTTATCATACGATGAACTTCATCCACGAAGTTATGTAGCTCTTCTCAAGTATTGCGAATATTCATAGAACAATCACACGACGAGGTACGAGGTTGTCTTAAAGGCGGTAGCGAAAATGTGGACGGTAGATATTAACCATCTATATAATAATAGGGGTATGATTAAGGTTTTTGTGAAACGACTTAGACATGAACAATGAGTGACGTTTTAATTTTCATTTCGCGAAATAAAAATGCTTAAACATTTAGGATGAAATGATTAAGTTTTCGAGATTAATCAGAATGTATTTAATAGTTACAAGACTGTTAAAATGAGAATGACATGTTTATGAGATTTGTTTCATCATTCCTAGACCTAGACTTAAAAAGGTTCATGTTTGTGTGGTTTGGTGAGGATACCGGCGATGTTGTCTTCCGAAGAAACTTGTTCGATGAAGATATTTCCTTTTGGACATTGTCGCAATGTAAATGACAACGAATTTTGATAAGTTTTCTATCCTAAGATCGATGGATAATGTTCGATCCTCGTTATGCATAAGGTGAGCATAACGATAAACTATCACGGTATTCCTAAAGGGGTGGAAAGGACTAACGGAAGTGAAAGTACTTAGTCTTAAGGTGTGTATATTAAAGAGGCTAAGAATCACATATTTAGAAACTCGTAAGACCTTTGTCACATAAAGGTTGATGTAAGCTTTTAGCTTTAGGAAGAGCATTTTAACATATGTTGTTAAAAGGCTTGAATATGAATTTTTGGATATAACCTTTAACGTTTGCGATCGCAAGTTAAAGATACTTAAATATTTCGGATGAAATATTTAAGTTGTCAAACCTACTTGCAGGAGTGTTAGATATGTATCTAACTTTTCCTTGACAAAAGAGTAGATTATTTGGAAGAAGGCGAGTTGATGATTAAGGGAATGTGTGGGTGAAGACTCTAGGAGATATAAGATTATTTTACGACTATTTTGACTTTTTAGATTTGTGACACGGATGCGAAGAAAAATATTCTTGTGTAAGACAATATATACCTAGATGGATAAGACATATAGATACAGGCATATAAGTTTATCTAAGCATGCATCGACACAATAATCAACGAGATTAATGTGTAAGACTCTATGACATATAAACGTTGATCGTCATATATTAAGCTAATATAGTGTATGTGTATAATAAACACGAAAGTCAGGTAAAATGACGCATACAAAACATGATAATTTTAAATGTAATCATCATGTAAAACATGTTAGCATTTAACATTTAGGAGCATGTGTTATTTAGATAAACTAAGAAATCTTTTAACTAAATTTCTAGAAAGAGACAAATGCCTTTATAGTGGACATGCATTTAAATATAAGCAATTAAACGTTGAGCATCAAGATCATGAAGACATATAATTGCATTACATGTGAACAAGTAATCTTCTTGAAACATTAAAGCATGTATATGAGGTGCATTGTGTCTAGATTGACTAAGGAGAAGCCTAATTTCTATGTGCTTAGTGAGTACTCCTAATAAGATACAAAGTCTATCGATGTAAACTATCATTAGGCATGTTTAAGAAGATCCATTTAATCAAATTAGAGAATGAATATGAGACTATCTCTACTGGTGCTCAATTCAGGCTAAACACGATCATTTTTACGGGTTATACACCGAACCCAACTTCACTCTTAGAAGCAATTCAACCGTTAGGTCAAATTGAATTTCTAGTGCAATAGATTCTCCAGTAGTCATTCTCATGTTAGACAAAAAAAGAGTTCTTATATTTGTCTAATGAAGTGTAGCAAAGATAAAATTTGTATTATCTTTTCATAGAGGGCCTAACATGACTCAACTAACATACTTTAATTTTGGTTCGCATAATCCTAATCAAGATGTGTGGAATTCTAAGATAAGCGTAAACAAGATGTTTTAATCTTTTGTTCAAGATTTATAGGTTATTTGGTTTCGATTACATGTTTCTTGATTTAATTGATGTCTTATATTTGGTCATCTTACTTGTGTAGTTGTCACATGTGATATTTAACGTGTTTGGTTTTTCAAAAGTGAAGAGATGTGCTTATTTGTGACAATGACAAATATGTTATATTTAGAGTGTTTTAAGAATTCTCCATTTCATGTCATGTGAAATGAATCTCATCAATATTATTTATCTTCATTGAGTTTGTGATTATTTAATGATAAATAATTGAAAAGAGACATGTTTTATTTTTTAAACAAATATGCTTTTCTAAAATTATTATTCTTATCAATGTTGTATATCATAATTAAATAAGTATTTGAATAAATGTATTTTTACTTGTTTATGTATTGACACATATTTTTGATAGGTTATTTTTCAATTCTAATAACTTATATTTTTCAAATTATATGTAGTGTATTTTCTTGTAACACAACCATTTATGCTAGATATATATTATCCTTTATCAATCGTTTAATACGATAAGTCTATGAAATCTTTAAACATAAGAATATTATTCTTATTTGAGAATTTAGTTAAAAGTGAATTTTAGCTTTGAGTTGTGCTTTTATGTTGTATGAGCAAAGTTTACATATGTTGTTAGTTTGCTCGTGTTTGGTTTTTCAAAATTGACACATGGATCGTGCTCTATTTTTAAAACTATTTGTTTTGAAAATTAGAGCGACGTGGCTCTGATACCAATTGTGGAAATCGTAGAGGGGGTGAATATGTTTCCATTTAAAATCTTAAAATATTTAGTATTAAATTATTCATCAAGTTAGATGCAATATGATAAGTGTGAATAATAAATCTATATTCACTAGAACATGTCATAGCAATATAAACACAATCATAATGTTAACTTCTATCCATGGCACAATCATCATTCAAACAATGTAAGCAACAATCAACACACATATAGATCTAATGCAAATAATAATGTAAGGCGATAAGGTAAATAGAGATGTAAAGCGAAAAGTAAAAGAAAGTGCAAACCGAACGCGGTGATTTATAATGGTTCGGTCACGAAGCACCTCTTCACCCTACTTCACTCCCTGAGTACCCAACTCGAGAGTTACTTCACTAGTCAACAAGCTCCCTTTAGGCGGAGAAAACCAAACACAACTAAGCTTACACCGATTTCTGACACTAAGCCAAATGTCGAGTTCTAATCCTAGCTAGAACCAATCTATCACAACTAACCACACTACTTCACAACAATTCACAACTTCTCTTCACCACACAACTTCACTTCACTTCACGACTTCACTTCACTTCACAACTTCACTTAGACACTACTACGATCACACCAATCTAACACTACTTACTAAGATCACCCCGATCTAACTATACTTCCTATGATCACCACGATCTAACAACTATACACACCATGATCACCATGATCTAACTATTACACAAGTTTGGAATACATGGACTCGATCTATACATTGTGAATGTAAGACATGTCACGAATGCACTAACTAAACTACATAACTTCGTATCTTGATGATAACGAGAGTTCTTCTCTTGCACTTGGAGGAATAAGCTTGAATCACTTGGAAACAAATGCTTACTATACATTGTGAATGGTAAGACTTCCACGAATAGCACTAACTAAACTACAAAACTTCGTAACTTGATGATACGATAGTTTTGACAATTCTCTTTCCCCCCCCAACGCACCTTGGAGGAATAAGCTTGAATCACTTGGAAAAAAATGCTTAAGATTAAATGATCAAAGGATTGTAGGTGATGTATAAACTGATTTTAGACAAAAAAGAATGAGTGCAAAAGGTGAGAAAATCAGTGGGGAACAGTCTAGTATTTATAGGCAAACTGGGAAGCCTTTTTGTCTGGTCGGTCCCCTTAAATAGAGTGCCGGCCCCCTTATAATTAAGGGGACCGCCCTTATATTTAAGGGGGCCGGCCAGGCCAAGATGCTCCCTTTTTTGTCTTTTCCAGGGGAGGTATTTTCTGGAACTTTTCTAGCCGTTTTAGGTAGAAAATTTGAATTCAAAATATTTATTCGAATAAAACATTCCTTTTAAATGTAGAAAATAACTTGTAAAAGTTATAAAAATGTTTGTAACATTTTATAAAAAATGCGAGGTTGAATAAAAATTCCTTTGATCATAAAATAAATTAAGCATTTATTTATTCATACCTTAAGTGATTTACGTCGGGTGCAAACTTCATAGAAGCAGACTTGAGACGTCGAGAGATGTTGTCATATGAATGCATTGATGATTTGTGATCACGAGTAACTTAAGCACTTTACGTTATGTGTTATAAGTTACATGTTTGTCATCACCAAAACATGAAGAGAATGTATAGATTAAATATCGTAATATTTCTACCAACAATCTCCTCCTTTTTGATGATGACAAAAAATGTAAACTATAACTCATAGTAAAATGTATAAGTTACTTGTTTACACTTCTTCTCCCCCTTTTGTCGAAGCAAAAAGGTAGACTCTTGAGACTTATACTACACTTCAAACCATTAACCAAAGAGGCGAGCTTGCATCATCCCTAGTGAAGTTCTGCTCCTATCAACCCCGTTGAATCATCCCAAGATATCCACTTTGACTCTCGAGAACCCCTTAGCTCATTGCACTCCTATGACACTTGCATTCCAAGTATATAGACTCTAGAGGATCCGTGGAAAAAAAACAAAAAAAAAAAAGCTCAAATATTGTGCAAAATCTTAACCTACATCAAGGGTTAGTTTCGTGCAACATAATATATATATAGAAGCGATATTAAAGGGTTGGAATACACATATCAAGAAATGTATAGATGTCATAACGGTTGTAACTCCCTCTCGGTGTATGCTCCCCCTTGTTTAGGGCACCAAGGAATCAAGTTACGGAAGTGTGCTAAAAAAGAAAAAATTAGTAGAAAAATGCACATATATATAATAACGATGATAGCTATATATAGCAATACACTAACGGGGAACAAGACATGCATGTCTTAAATATATGCACTCTAAACTATGACATTTTAAAAGAGAAATTAAAACCTAGACACACGACGTATACTTAAGACATGAAAATGTTTAGGAACCAATGATAAAGTTCAACCAACACATGCTTAATGACTAAGACTTGACCAACACCCTTCAGTATAATACCGAATATAATAAACGAGAACAAAACTCATTTATTGATTGACACACTATTATTAGAATGACTTCTTCCAAAATGTCATTTGGATAAGGAGTATTAACGTATTTTAATCAACACATTCCTTATGGTATCATCATCTAACCTAGATGATGATGTGGATTTGAATATACTAAGGGTTGTATTGAGAGATTCCTAAATCCTCAAGGTTTCTTTGTTAAGAATTATGTATGCTTTTCATGTTTAGGGTGTTTAAGGATAAACATTACCGTAAGACTTTATGTCGGTACTAAATGGTTTGATGATAAGGATAGATTTGAGGAGAACATAAATGAAAAAGGATGAGCGTGAATGGAAAGGGAAGGTGTTGACAATAGGTTTGTTGGGTGTTTTATTGGTTGTTAATGTTGATGAACAAAGGTGAAAATATGAAAATGGTAGAAGAGAAGTGAAAGACTTGACATTGTGGTGACTTAACAACATTTTGAAGATTGGAATATCATCTTGTGTTTCTTTCACTTTGCAAAAAGTAGAAATGATTTGATGAAAATGAAAGACACGACATGTGATGACTTAACATCCCCTTAAGGTTGAATATCTTCCTTTGTGTTCTTCACTTGCAAAAAAGTGGAATGAAATTTGATGAAAAAATGAAAACAACGATAATGTGATGACTCAACAACACATGAAGATGAATATCTTCTTTGTGTTCATCACTTGCTAAAAAGTGAAATGATTGATGGACCATTTCATTACGAAATTCACTTGAAATTTGACAACAAAGGCACACATGCTTTAATAGGGTCGGATAGAGAATAGACCCATTTCATTACGAAATTCACTTGCTTTTGACAACATAGGCACACATGCTTATGAGTGTCAGGATATGAAGATGAGACGCATTTTATTACGAAATTCACTTGACTTTTGACAACATAGGCACACATGCTTATGAGTGTTGGGATATGAAGATGACTAGGTGGATGACTCGAGATTGGTAGTAGTGAGGATGACTCGGTTTTTCATTTCACTTTGGTTTCTAGTGAATAAGAATCACATATGTAAGTTCTTAAGAGTATTTGGTTAAAGGATATATATCAACAGGTGTGTTCTCCCTTCCCTTTTAATTCATGCTCATCCGGACATAAATTGTGGAATAAAAAGAATAAATGAAGAAAAATAAAGACGAAAGCGATGAGATTGACAATGTCATGGCGGATGACGGTTAGCCAATACATGAACTTCTCCCCGAAGTGTTACTGTAGCTCTTCTCGAGTATTGAGAATGTTCATAGAACAATCACACGACGAGGTACAAGGTTGTCTTAAAGGTGGCAGCGAAAATGTGGACGAAAGATATTAATCATGCGTGATTTAGACATGAACAATAAGTGACATTTTAATTTGCATTTCACAAATTAAAAAATGCTTAAACATTTCGGATGAAATGATTGAGTTGTCAAGATTTATCAGAATGTATTTAATAGTAACAAGACTATTAAAATGAGAAAGAAACACGTTTAGAGATTTGTTTCATCATTCCTAGACCTAGACTTAAATAATTAAAAGGTTCACGTTTGAGTGGTTTGGTGAGGATGCATACGATGTTGTCTCCAACAAAACGTTTTTGATGAAGATATATCCTTTTAGACATTATCGCGAAGGAAATGACGACGAATTTTGATGAGTTTTTTTTTTCTAATCCTAAATCGATGGATAATGTGACAATCACAATTGAATGAGGTGAGCATGACGATAAACCATCATGACATTCCTAAGGGGATGGAAAGGACTAAACGGAAAAAAAAAGTGAAAATACATAGTCAACGGTGTGCAATTTAAGTAGGCACGGAAGTCACATATATGTAGAACTTGTAAGACCTTTGTCATAGGAAGGTTGATGTAAGATTTTAGCTTTAGGAAGAGCATTTTAACATATGTTGTTAAAAGGCTTGAATATTAATTTTCGGATATGACCTTTAACGTTTGCGATCGCAAGTTAAAATTAACTATTGAATATTTCGGACGAAATATTTAAGTTGTCAAACCTACTTGGAAGAGTGTTAGATATGTATCTAACTTTTCCTTGACGAAAGAGGTGGATTATTTGGAAGAAGGCGTGATGATGATCAAGGGAAATGTTGTAGTCAAGACTCTAGGAGATATAAGACCATTTTACGACTCTTTTCGACTATTATATATTATGTGACACAGACTTGAGAGAAAAAAATTATAGTGTGAGAAAATATATACCTATACGCATAAGACATATAGATATAGGCATATATGTTTATCTAAGCATGCATCGACACAATAATCAACGAGATTAATGTGTAAGACTATGGCATTTAAACGTTAATTGTCATATATTAAGCTAATATAGTGTAGGTGTACAATTAACACGTAAGTCATGTAAAATGACGCATACAAAACATGATAATTTTAAATGTAATCGTCATGTAAAACATGTTAGCATTTAACATTTAGGAGCCTGTGTCATTTAGATAAACTAAGAAATATTTTATCTAAATTGCTAGAAAAAGACAAATGCTTTTATAGTGGACATGCATTTAATATCTAAGCAATTAAACATTGAGCATCAAGATCATGAATACATATAATTGCATTACATGCGAACAAATAATCACCTTGAAATATTAAAGCACATATGTGAGGTGCATTGTGTCTAGACTGACTAAGGAGAGGCCTAATTTCTACATGCTTAGTGTGTACTCCTAATGATATACAAAGTCTATCGATGTAGACTATCATTAGGCATATTTAGAAAGAGTCATTTAATCAAATTAGAGAATTAATATGAGACTATCACTAGTGGTGCTCAATTCAGGCTAAACATGACCATTTTTACATGTTATACATCGAACCCAACTTCACTCCAGGAAGCAATTCAACTGTTAGGTCAAATTAAATTTCTAGTGCAATAGATTCTCCCGTAGTCATTCTCATGTTAGATAAAATAGAATTCTTATATTTGCCTAATGAAGTGTAGCAAAGATAAATTTTGTATTATCTTTTCATAAAGGGCCTAACATGACTCAACTAACATGCTTTAATTCCGGTTTGCATAATCCTAATCAAGATGTGTGGAATTCTTAGCGAAGTGTAAGCAAGATGTTTTAATCTTTTGTTCAAGATCTATAGGTTGTTTGGTTTCGATTACATATTGCTTAATTTAATGGATGTCTTATAATTAGTCATATTTTATGTGTAATTGTCACATGTGATATTTAACGTGTTTGGTTTTTCAAAAGCCAAGAGATGTGCTTATTTGTGACAATGAAAAATATGTTATATTGAGAGTGTTTTAAGAATGCTCCTTTGCATGTCTTGTGAAATGAATCTCATCAAGATTATTTATCTTAATTGAGTTTGTGATTCTTTAACGATAAATGATTGAAAAGAGACATATTTTATTTTTAAACAAATATGATTTTCTAAAAATATTATTCTTATCAATGTTGTATACCATAATTAAATAAGTAAATGTACTTTTACTTGTTTATGCATTGACACATATTGTGATAGATTATTTTTCAATTCTAATAACTTATATTTTTCAAATTATATGTAGTGTATTTTCTTGTAACACAACCATTTATGCCACGAAGAAAATAAAATTCATACGATATATATTATCCTGTATCAGTCGTTTAATACGATAAGTCCATAAATTCTTTAAACATAATGTTTCCCAAACATCATGTTATCCTAGGTGAATAAACAAGAATATCATTCTTATTTGAGAATTCAGTTGAAAGTGAATTTTAGCTTTGAGTTGTGCTTTTATGTTGTATGAGCAAAGTTTACATATGTTGTTAGTTTGCTCGTGTTTGGTTTTTCGAAATTGACACATTTACCAATTGTATTGCAATGTAAATTGCTTGAATATTTCGGACGAAACATCCAAGTCGTCAATCCTAATTCATTGTGTATTTTATGCATGTATTAAGCATATTAGTGTAATATTTGAAACACAACTATTGGACAAGTAGACTCAATATGCTCATCAACACAAGTGAGAGTTTAGAATCCGATCATATACTTTCATCTAGAGAATGGATGGTAATCATTTTCATATCAATCAAGTGTGATTGAGTATGTAGATCCAAGATAATATCTTTTGTTATATATATATAAATAATAAATATATATATATATATATAAATATATATTGATATAGGTCTAAAACTAAACAAATAAGAATCCACTTTTATGATCCATACACGAAAACTTGTTTCAATTAGATTCAATAAAATATTAATCATAATTTGAAATAATGAATTGATAAATACTCAAATCTTTCTTGACCCTCACGAACACTCATTAAAAGAAAAAACATAAATAATAAAATAGTGTGTTCACATTAATCCTAATGAATAGTTGTAAGGTAGAGGTTGATGAATAACGATAAGTTAATTTCTTATTTCAAGATTGTCGAAATTTTACTTTGTGGCGAAAACTATTTGTTGTTATGTATAATATGCATAGTTTTTGACATTTTATGAGTATATAAATGATTTTTCTAACCATTTTTATACAACATACATCTTTTGTAAAATACTATATGTTTAAAAAAATATATAATTATGTGTGTATGTTAGAACCATGCAAGCACAAACATTTTCATTTTCTTAGTTACTAATGTATTAATACGATCCTTTCTTTTGTTTAACAAACCCAAGATCAAACAAAGCAAGTTGTTGAAAATATTTAAACATGTTGTTGAAAATAGATTAAATCGTTGGAAATATTTAGGTGACTAGTTTTAACACATTTAATAATATACTTGATAAGTTATTGAACTCTTATTCCTAAGTATATTCCCATACTCGAAAAGATTTACAAGATGTTTATGTAACATTTGTAAATTAAGTGATCTATGCTTATATGAAATGCAAATATAATTTCGCAACTTAGTACAAGAAATCTAGCATAAGTTTTAGTTAGGCATAATCCGAAAAACTAGCTACAAACGAATAGTGTACATGGCACATGTGTTTAGATATTCAATTAGCTTATTTGCAAATAGCAACAATCATTTAATAATTTTAATTAACAACGTTAAGACACAAAAAAGTGTACATAATCATATAGCATAACACATAAAAGTACTTGTCGTCGTTTTGTGTATTAAATACAATAATGTATACTTAGCTTGGTTTTGTTTGAAAACGAATTAGTTTCCTCCCCATTTCAAAAATTAACCAATTTTAATATTTTTGAAAAGTTAATTATACTATTTTTTCAAAGATATACCAACTAAAAATGTCCGACTCGAAAGGAAAAGATAAAATACAAGTTTTACGTTAAACCGAGACTCAACGTTTTGGACAATAAGTAGTATTTTGCCTTTATGACTTATTTAAGTTTGAAATAAATACTTGAAAGTATTTTTATAAGAAAGTAGACTCAACTATCTTCAAAATGACGGGTGACACGACTTCTACGGACTTACGGTTGTTTTTATATGAATTTTCAAAGTTTCCGAAAAACTACCGAATCAGACAGGTGGCCCCCTGATTGATAAGGGGGCCGGCACCTGACACATAGATTCGCCATTTTTTTGTACAAAATCATTTAGTGACTTAACGTAAAGATGTAGAACCTACTGAGTTTGATACCGAACATAAAACACTTATTTTAAGCATCATTTTTACTTCAAGCTAGTATACTAAGTGTATTTAACAACAAAACTAATACAAGTTAAGCAACAAAACACTTTTCATATTTAATCCCCCTTCATGTGTAATTTGATACATGGATCGTGCTCTATTTTTAAAACTATTTGTTTTGAAAATTAGAGCGACGTGGCTCTGATACCAATTGTAGAAATCGTAGAGGGGGGTGAATACGTTTCTATTTAAAATCTTAAAATATTTAGTATCAAATTATCCATCAAGTTAGATGCAATATGATAAGTATGAATAATAAATCTATATTCACTAGAACATGTCATAGCAATATAATCACAATCATCATTCAAACACAATCAACACACATATAAATCTAATGCAAATAATAATGTAAGGCGATAAGGTAAATAGAGATGTAAAGCGAAAAGTAAAAGAAAGTGCAAACCAGACGCGGTGATTTATAATGGTTCGGTCACGAAGCACCTCTTCACCATACTCCACTCCCCGAGTACCCAACTCGAGAGTTACTTCAGTAGTCAACAAGCTCCCTTTAGGTGGAGAAAATCATACACAACTAAGCTTACACCGATTTCTGACACTAAGCCAAATGTCAAGTTTTAATACTAGCTAGAACCAATCTATCATAACTTTTGTATTTTGAAGACTAAAATATTAACCGCACAACTTAACTTCACGACACAACTTCACTTCACCGCACAACTTCACTTTACCGCACAACTTCACTTTACCACATAACTTCACTTCATCGCATAACTTCACTTCATCACACAACTTCACTTTACTACATAACTTCACTTCACTACACAACTTCATTTCTCTATACAACTTCACTTCACTACACAACTTCACTTCTCTACACAACTTAACTTCACTACACAACTTCACTTCTCCTAGACACTAACAAGATCACCCCGATCTAACACTACTCACTATGATCACCATGATCTAACAACTATACACACCATGATCACCACGATCTAACTATTACACAAGGTTAGAATACATGGACTCGATCTATACATTGTGAATGTAAGACATGTCACGAATGCACTAACTAAACTACATAGCTTCGTATCTTGATGATAATGAGAGTTTTTCTCTTGCACTTAGAAGAATAAGCTTGAATCACTTGGAAACAAATGCTTAAGATTAAATGATCAAAGGATTATAGGTGATGTATAAACTGATTTTAGACAGAAAAGAATGAGTACAAAATGTGAGAAAATCAGTGGGGAACAGTCTAATATTTATAGGCAAACTAGGGAGCCTTTTTGTCTAGCCGGTCCCCTTAATTAGGGTGCCGACCCCCTTATAATTAAGGGGACCGCCCTTATATTTAAGGGGGCAGGCCAGGCCAGGATGCTCCCTTTTTTGTCTTTTCCAGGGGAGGTGTTTTCTGGAACTTTTCTAGCCGTTTTAGGTAGAAAATTTGAATTCAAAATACTTATTTGAATAAAACATTTCTTTTAAATGCATAATTGTTTTTGTAAAAGTTATAAAAATGTTTGTAATATTTTATAAAAAATGTGAGGCTGAATAAAAATTCCTTTGATCTTAAAATAAATTAAGCATTTATTTATTCATACCTTAAGTGATTTACATCGGGTGCAAACTTCCTAGAAGCAAACTTGAGACGTCGAGAGATGTTGTCATATGAATGCATTGATGATTTGTGATCACGAGTAACTTAAGCACTTTACGTTATGTGTTATAAGTTACATGTTTGTCATCACCAAAACATGAAGAGACTGTATAGATTAAATATAGTAATATTTCTACCAACATTTACTTTTGAGCATATAAGTAAAAGCTATTATTAGTATGATTATATGCCCATCCTTAGCTTTAATCAACACATTAGCCACAAGAAATAAACAATGTATTGTTTAATTTGTATTGATATATGCAACAAAATCTTTTAAATATGTTTTACAGCATATTATTTGTTTCTTTAGATTCACAATACACATACTAATGTTCCATTAATGTTAGGGTGCTTATATAGCAAGTGTTAAATGTATGCTTCCATGATATAATCTTTGTACGTTATGCAGGTCGAGACCTCTTGGGAATGAAGATATCAAGACTGACTTGGGTACCACAAATTCATGCGTTGAAGTTGTGAAGGACGTGTAGTAAATAAGGTATTTGATGTTGCGAAAGAACGGTGCTTTCAATCAGGTAGGTGTTCGTTTTCACTGAAAAGAATGAAACAGTAAATTAGTACCTATTTGTAGGGTGTTTGTGATTGCTTATTTAACTGTAAACAGATAGAAAGTTTTCTGTGTTTTAATAAAACCAATTAATTTCTTATTTCACATTAAGATAAACAAGATGGAATTAAATAATTTCAGAGTAGATAAGCATCTTAAAATAAGAAATTCTAAACACCCCGTATTTTCAATAGTATAAACTAGCCACTGAATAAAAATACAGGTTTTGATCCGCTAAAACCCATAGGCGAAACATAATTAGTAATTAGTATAGCAATATGATCACCAGCCTAACTATTTGAACTTTAAAGAGCTACTACTTATGTGAATTAGCAAGCTGATAAGTAAATCCAAAAAGATCTCGAGTATTGAGTTTTAATACTTCATAAGTTGTTAAGTTGTTATATATGATTTGGCTTTGAGTATATTGTTTAAGTACGTACCCATAATTTGGATTTGGGTATTCTAATTTTGCTATCGATATAAATTATTTTTTTTCACTAGATTTTGCAGAATACGCATTTGAGTTTATTTACTTTGACTGAAAGGTGACACAGTGGATGAGATTTCCTTCTTTAACAATATTGATGTGGGAGAAACGGTAACCAAATTTATACAGGTATTTCTTTAAATGCTTGAGCATCGTTTGTTTTAGGGATATGTTTGATGTCCACTCCAAAAGTGATGGTGTCCTTTTTCACATTGTGGTCCAAAAAACAAGACGATTATAGTTTGGGTATTGCTTCATTCTTGTGAGGAACAAAAAAGCTTTGTCTTACGAAATTTAGAATATGGTATAAACGCATATCGTTGATGCACTATGATGCTTAGGATAGGATTGGTATCCTCCCACCATTTGGCCCATTGGTTGCATAACACGATACGAGCATATCGGATTTTGGAGTACTGTATTCTAGATTATATCTTTTTGTTATGGTATGTGTTGAAATCTAGGATAGAAGTTGATTACTTGGGAGAGCAACCACCTAAACAATTAATAGACGTGTCTGAGAAAATAATTACATATTCGGAAAGAAATCTTGCAGCTGATATGGTGTATGCAAGATATCAGTTAAAATCTACTTACCGATGCCTTTTATCTTTCAAGAACTCAAGGAATACTTTAATATAGGATGGACTCTGAATTCGGCCACAGACTTTCAATTCTAACTCGGTTTATCATTTTTCTCATTTTAGTCATGATATGTTTGTTATAGTATATGTTACTTATTCCTATTATGATGCCAGTGCAGGTTATCGAAGCTTCATGGTATTCACTTGCTATTGAGAGGCAATGCTCATGCTAGAACAAAGAATGTGCAAAGGAGGAGGACTTGACATATATGTGACAATGTGTGTATTTCGACTGTGACCATGTGGATGAACCAGGTCGAGACGAGTGGCTTATAAAAATAAAAAGTTTTGAGTAATTGCAGTACTAAAACTAGCCCTCTTAATTTTACTTTCGGAATGTATGCCTTTACCAAAGGAGTTGCATCTGAGATATTCTTTGAAAAATACTTCTTTTGGTTTTGGTTTGGCTTAAAAAGTCTTAGGTATCTACTGGTAATCAAATGACAGCTTCTTTTAATCTTAACCATATTTTTTGGCTTACATTTACGTAACTTGATGATATGCATTTCGTACGGACAGAATTTGGAGACAAGTACCAGTATGGGTGAAACATTATTTGGCTATGCTGTGGAGGCTTGGTTATATTTTGTTTGATAATTGGTAATATTCGGGTATGTGGATTTTAGCAAGTAGAGGTCTTTAGGAAAATGCCTAAGAAAATAGCGTAATGACAGTGGATGAGATACACACAAGGGTTGAATCCCGGGGAACACGTAAATGGTAAAATGCAATAAGTTCGGCTAATTGAATCATGTGTCGATAAGAACATGTGGACCAACAAGAACTAAGTACTATATTTTACTTAGATGTGGAAACGTAACAAAACCTTTTATATTTATAATATTGATGCGGTCGTCGTAAGACTTCAACAAGAAGTTTTACAACTCCATAGGCAGAGCACCTAACCGTTGTAGTATAGTAAGGCAAGACTCGGGGGTTGTTATCGTTCTCTAGGGGAATAGGTTGGGAAGGATCGAAAAAGAGCTAACAAAGGTCTACGGGGTTGAGAGAAGATTCTTTTTGTATTTTTATTTTATAGAAAGCAGGTGAAATCATGGTTTGAGAGGTTGGCTTGTTTTATCTAATTAAACTAATAATAATAAAATGAATCTAAACTACTTTAGTGATAAGTTATATGATAAACGAACGTATTTACTTAATCATGCACTACTCCTTAGATTGCTTTTCCTAATCCTGTTGCTTTGTCACACTTGTGATGATCTGTGTAAGTATTTCCTAAGTCATGAACGAATTACACGAACCCGTCGTCTATGTAATATTCCGTTAAGGCAACACACAAGTAAGGTAGTATGAAGACTGTTACCGATGGTATCCTTTCTACACACTCGCGTTTCCCTAGACGTCTATGCCAGTTTAATATCTTATGACTAGTTTTCTAAAGCCTAACGCGCACATCCATCACAAGAAGCAACATTAAAAGGATCAACAATCTAAGTTTCATACAATCATAAGTAAATACAAACGAGGGTTTAGCCTTGCATGTTATAAAGAAAGCAAGAACATAAATCAATCAAACAACACATAGACATATTGAATGATTAAAGATAAAAAATTCTACTCGATTAAAACATGGATCAAGGTCAGTTACAATAGGGTTTTGAGGCCCTAAAGACAGCCTAAAAGTTGCTAGAATGATTAGGGTTCGTCTCCCAAAAGTTATACAAAGTTACACACTTAGGAGTTTTGTGGCCCTAAAGACGGCCTAAAAGTTGCCAAACTCGAATATATAAGTTAGGGTTCGTCTCCCAAAAGTTACACACCCAAAACCCTAAAATCGGTTTTATATATATAGAGAAATCATCCTGACGGCATCATGTTGTAATCGTGACGCCGTCGCCACGTAGAATATTCTAGAGCCACTTTGAGGACGTTACGTCCTGACGCCGTTATCAAATCCATGACGCCGTCACTTTGAAAATCCTGACGCCGTCGCTTGAAGTCTGCGACGCCATCTCTACGCCCTGTAAGCACAATTCTTCAAGATAAATGGTGTATAGTCGTAGTCTTGTCTGTTTCTTCTCTAAATGAGCCAAAGACCACATGTATTTCCACCCAAATGCCATCCATGGCCTAGAAACCGCAACCATGAAAACAAACGATTAAGCACATAATCTGGGCATATTTGCATGATTTAGGGGGTTAAATGACCCCGAAAAAGTGTATAAAATAACACCTCATCAAATACCTCTACACTTGGGATTTACTTGTCCTCAAGCAAATGGGCTTTTCTACCTAGACAATAGCAATATTGGGGGCATTTAACCTACTTTTTAAAACCAGTTTACAACACAACCTCCTAATCCTTGTAATTAAAAGCATGTAAAGTGTATACTAACACCTCACATAAGTGTTTGGGATTCTCTCTTTCACTCGGGTGTATAATAAATTATAACAACTATGGGAAATGGAAAATAACACTCATTGCCTGTCATAGCATATAAATTACCATAGGCTTAGTAAAAGATCAAACCTTTACCGCTAGGCGCAAGTATTAGTCATTACTATCAAAGAGGTCTTTTAAAGGTTGTGATGTATAGGTGTAAGATAACATAAATGGAAATGGAAATGGATGGGATACATTTAGGGAGTGACTTTTTGGGTGAATTTGAGGTGAGAGGGTTAGCTAATTATTTATACAAATACACGCTGATATGGTTGCTAAGCCAAAGACTCGGATAAAGATATACAAACTCTACACAACTCTACATCAATCTTTTTTCTTTTTCTTTTCTATTTTTCTCTTTTTTTTTGAACTTAACACATCACTTGAGGCTTATAAATGAACCCCTACACTTGAGCTTTAGAACTTACAATTACAGTCTAACTAATAACCCGAATTGAGGTGGATCAACATAACATGAAGATCATTTGACAAACATATGGGGGTATACTTGACGTAAACTTTTTCGTCCCATTCGTTCCTGCAATAAATACTACCATGAATCCCAATCGTCCCAAAATAGTATTTATAAGGATAAGGACTTAGCAACCGTGTACTGTCGGTTACCCTCGATCACTTCACTTCATTATCACCAAAACGCAACTAAGCATTTAGCAAAACGCAAGCAAGAAAAATTCTACAATCTTTCATCTTAGCCACGAAATAAATTGTAGAACTTACTAAACGATACAAGGGTTTGTTTTAAGCACGAAAGTACACAAATTTAACAATTTTAGCCACGAAATAAAGATCAAACCAAGGATTTTTCTTTGCGTTTTAGTTCGAACCAAAAGAAGAAAAAAATAAAAAATAATACACGAAATTTGATTTTTTAAACCATAAATCAAACACTAAACACCCGAGGCTCTTGATACCAAATGTCAGTAACCAATAAATCACTTCACTTCATATTAAGAACAAGCAATTAAGATTAGGAGATGAGAAGAATTTTAGAGAGAGAGAATGAGAGAAAATGGAAGGATTACTTGCAAATGAAAAGTTACAAATGAACCAACCACCTCACCTTCCTTAGTGAGGTGTATTTATACTAAGATTAAAAGGCTTGCATGCCTTTAGTAATTCTACGGGCCGGGCTTGGGTTTACTTGGGCTTTCGTCCGATACACGTGACCGATTAGATTACAAATAAGAGCCTGTTTACTCGTCTAGCCTATTACAACGTATATTAATTTAGTGACCGAGACCTATCATAGTTTTGAACGAACTTCCATTATTCGACTCAATATTTTGAGGCTAACAGAGCTTCGGTTGTGATTAGTGGTAAAGGTATTAGTTTTGTTGTTTGGAGTGGTACAGGTGGTCTGGTGGAGATAGATGGAGGCAGTAGAAGAGTTGTTGCATGAGCCATTGAAGGAGTTTCGGGTATAGGTGTGAGGACTAAGGGCTTAGAAATCACCAAAACAGGTACAACAAGAAAGAATAGAGACTGGATATGTGGAACTTTAGATTGGATTTTAATATCCAATAAAGAGTTGATCTCAGCATCTGTAGTATCCTTAACAGTACCAATTAAAGAAGTATCAGACGAAAGTTCAAGGAATTGATCACCAAAACCTAAAGATACCGATAAGCTGGAGCTTGTTGGAGGAAGTTCAGCTTTCTTGGCATCATCCTTTACTTCTTCAGTCTTTCCAGCATCTACCTTGGCTACATCAGTAACTTCTTCATCACCGTTCCCTGATTCTTCAACTTCAACATTTGTCATCTCTTCATCCTCATTGTCATTTACTTGTTCATCACCGTGTATAAACTCATTATCAGTTTCTTCATCATCGGCTTGTACATGTTCTTCACCATGCACAAATTCGTCATCAGTTTCTTCATCGTCTGTTTGTTCAAGATTGATGCTTTTGTAATCATTGTCATCTTTCTTTTATTCCTCTTCGTTAGTGTCTACCCATTCAATCATGTCATCATCATCCTCTTCTTCAGAGTACTTACTCTCTTGTTCGGATCCCCACTCAAATATAACATCGGCTTCAGAATTGGCCTTTTCCTCATCAGGAACCCTTGGCTTAGTACTAGTTCATTCACTTGAGGTAGCAGGGATGACTATGGACTCATCAAGAACCCCTAGTGAAACACTACTTCCTTCACTTGAGCCTCCAGTACCTGGCTATCTCTTGCTGGTGTTCTTACTTTCTTTAAGTGCTTTCATCGTGTCAGCAGTAATTTGTTCTTCAGGAGTTAAAGTTTGAACTTGAGCTTCTGAGACGGATTAGAAGTCTTATTCTTTGACACGGTGGAAGTATCTCTGAAAGAAATACCTAATGGTCTTCTTCTGGCAGGCTCGAGGACCAGTTCAGTCACAATCCTAGCATGAGTAGCATGGACTTGCCTTACTGCTTCCTCTTCTGCAGCTTCAGTTAAGCTTATAGATTTTCCTAACTCCAAAGCAACGTCTGGTTCAGGAATAATGTTATCATCTGCAGTAATTGTGACTTTCTTCTTAACCACTCTTCTGCTAGCAGTTCATTTTTTAGCAAGTTCAGGGTCTGATTCTTCAGATACATTAACAGTTACTTCAGTAGTATCTGCAGTTTTCTTCCCCCGTGAATCTTTGCATGTGCTCTTATTGGTAGGAATTTGACCAGTGGAGTATTTGATGAACATTTGATAAGACTCTAATTGCTTAATCCTATCAGTCAGCATCGTCTCAGGAATGAAAAGTCCATATTCCTTATAGTATTCGCCAATTCTGACAAACTTCAATCTGCTTACAATACCATCATCTTAAATTGTGTGTGTGTAAGTAATGCAGCTTGGTGTGGGATTGGTGTTTAGAGAGGAAGTGATTGATGATGATTTTGGTTAACCTGGGTTTTCACATCTTCCTTTCTTTAGGTGCCTGTAGTCAATCTGGAATGCAAAGTCTTCCCAAATCAACTTAAGGGTAATCAACATTTTCCTTGTAGAATATTCTCCACAAGATGTCAATCCTGGATTATTACTTGCAGTTTTACCGGACATACACTTGTTAATGATAGAAGCCAGAGTTCTCCAGGGTTGATGCATGTGGTCCAGATACATGCTGGGATGATTGTGTAGTGGACCTTTGTAACCAAGACTAAGGAGGAAGGTAAGAGTAGCCTCATCATCTGGTAATTCAGCAAAATCTACTCCCCAAACTCTTAGACAGATGTCAAGGATCTTAGAAATACTTCAACATCTACCACGCACTTCTTGTTAGCCAGAAGAAACTCATAAGATTTTGTGTCTTTGACCTTCTTAACAGTGTACCAGAACTGCTGCATGAAAATTTCAAGGACTTCAGCAGAGATAGTGAATGCCTTGTAGCAGGTAGATTTCTTGATGACATCAATGATAACTTTGAAACATCTCTTCTTTCTATGGCACAGTAGTCTCCAATCTAACATTGGTTGTATTGATCTTTACGCTTTCCTTAGCAGGAACCCACTTTTCATCACGAGCAGTAACTTCATGGATTTGTTCTTGATTCATGATTCTGCTTAAGAATTAACCAAAACAGTTCATATATACAACAAATATATTTTACTGATTAAATTGATTATCCTTGATGATTTAATTGATTGAAGACTATGATTAGGTTTCATGCAATTATGTCCATATTAATGCACTCTATGAGTAAACTCAACTAAGGTCAATGATCAAAGTCAACTAAATAAGTAAACTTGATAAGTCAAAGTGAACCTAGGACTAACATTCACTTAAAGGGCAAATAACACTCATACAATCATGGTAAGATATGAAACATGACATAACAAGCAAGATTTACATTTAAAAAATTTAGGCAGAGTTTCTTTTCATAAATTTGTCATATTTTGCATGGTTTGTGTAACCTGTCATTGGTATGTGTTTAATTACACATACCTTTTACCTTTAAAAACGAGCTAAAATAACCAAAAACGGACTTAAAATGCCAAAAATATGCTTGTTTTGCTAATTGTGTTGTGCAGGAACGGATATCTAAGAAAAGGACAAAAAATGAAGCCAAAACGACAAAACTGGACACGGAATGGAAAAGCGTGGAAAAGACAAAGTCAAGACCAAGCCCAAGTGTCAAAAAGTCAACCCAAGTCAACCCCGACAAATCCAGAAGTCAACAAGTGAAGAAAAATAAGTTTAGGGACTTAAATTGCCAAATCCTAAACTTATTTAAAAAGAAGAAAAGAAGAAAATAAAGAGAAGGGTTAATTCTGCCAATTTGGCAAAGTTAAACCACAAGGGGCAAAACTGCCAATGGCAAGAACTTATATCCTACAAGGACTTGTGGTGCAAAGCCATATATAACCCTCAGGGGTGTTTTCTGCCAATGCCCAAAACTTCCATAACCCACAAGGACGTGTGATGCAAACACACGTATAACTTTGAGGGACCAAACCTGTCAAACTCCCAAACCTTCACCTTGTTTTTGAGTTACTGTACATCTTCCCCATAAATTTCCCGCCCAATTATAAAACCCCACCTCTGTCACCTCGTTTGACCTCCCACAAGCCTCCAAAACCATCACCATAACTTACCCCACACCTCAATGGTTTAAAAAATCCCCACTGTGGGAAGCCCCACCTTGCCTCCAATTGGTTTTGAAGATCAACGGGTATGATGATTTTTAAAGAAATTGAAGGCTAGGATCAAAGGCTACTTTCCCCCTCTCATAACAAGCACAAGAAGCACATATGTTGTGCTATAAAAGCCAGAAGACAGAAGACTAAAAAGGAGATATCTAAGTTTTTAAGTTTTTAGTTGTAATTTTAAAATTTTATTGTAATCTCTTTAAAGTTGTAATCCTGTTTCAAAAAGCTTTGTACTCTTTTGAAGATTAATGAAAAAATTTGTTTAAATCCTTCTTTTTAAATTCTGTCTTATAAGGAAACTATTGTGATAAGCAAAAAGGAAGCATGGCTAAACCTGGATGAGCCTTGGGTTCGAGTGTATTCAGAACCACAAAGGACTAGGGGTTAGGAATTAGGATTTAGAACCTTATTCATTTGGACTTCTATAAGTTTTTTTTTACCTTTATCACTGTAGCATTGCTTATTAGCTCATTTTCAGCTTATCTATGTCTTTTTTTTTGCTTATTTGTGTTCATTTATGCTTAAGTATGCCTTGTAGTTGATTTCATTTCATTTCATGCAATTTGCTTAAAAAACTGCCTAAAATAGCTTATTTCTGTTGTAGCTTATTAGTTTCTCAAAGTGCTTATTTTCCTGTTCTTAATACCTCTTTAGTGCTTATTATTGCATGCTTGCTAGTTAACTTCAAAAATTTTGAGCTTAAAACAGTTCTTATATGTTTTAAAATCATTTTTAAAATATAAAGGGGTGTTTGGGTTAAGTGCTAAAACGGGTGAAAATGGGAATGACATGGGTTGCTGTCACTTGGTTGACTTTAGCTTAAGTATTAAGCTTATTTGAGTCTATTTTTAAAAGGTTTTTAAGTTTAAAAAAATGTTTTTCAAGGTTTTCTAAGTCACCACTTAAGACTGTTGTTTTTAAAGAAGCTACAAGAGCTTATTTGGATAAGCCCTTGTAGACTTGAGTTGTGGTTTAAAAAAGAGTGTCATTGTGTGTCTAAACAAGTTGTAAAAATGGTGCTTTGAGTCATTTGATTTTTTGAGTCAAAACTGTCAAAAATTTAAGTGTCATTTTTATAAAAAGCCCTTTTTCAAAGACTAAAACCAGCAGCTTTAAAATGTTTTTAGAGGCTTAAAATTTGAGCATAAGCTCACTTTAAGCCATTCTT
>BQNB010024848.1:49457-60275 GCA_026074375.1 Tanacetum coccineum
GATAGATTACCAAGATAACAAGATTAGATCTACAAGAAAAAAATCAAGTATAATTCGCCTATAGGGAGTGTATAAATCGCCTGTGTAATACACTCAAGTATAGTTCGCTTGTTATAATTATTTATGTATAGTTCGCCTGTTCTAACTATGCATGTATAGTTTGCCTGTTATACCTATGTATGTATAGTTTGCCTGTTATTATTAAGCACGTATAGTTTGCCTGTTTTAACTATGTATGTATAGTTTGCCTGTTATAAATCTTGTATAGTTCGCCTAAACAAAATCTAATGTATTGTTCGCCTGTTTAATGTATTGTTTGCCTGAGTAAATTTTTATGCATATAATTCGCCTATGCAAACTTTTTCATAAACAATTTACACCCTTTTAAGCTACAATAATCATTTAAACATGAACATACATCATCAATGAGTCATTCTAACATCTTTTCAACATGAATTTACCACAAAAATCTTGAATTTTGACTTGTTCGAGTCATGAGAACACAAAAAATCCAAAATAGACAAGATGCATCATACAAACAGTTTTAATGACACACAAATGCATTCAAACATTCATTATAACAGTACACAACCCAAACCCACAAACTTTTTCAAGTTTTTACCCATTTTCAATAATTTTTGACATCAAGAATTGAGCAAAACACATGAATGAGTTATCCCCATTAAAAACTGGTATGGGTACAACAACTAGACCCCTAAGCGACCAAAACCCCTCTATCAATTTAACGTTTCATCCACTTTTTAAGGTGTCTCAATTTAGGTCGATTTTAGGGTTTTTCACGCACCATTCTAAGATTTGGTTAGGTTATATGGGTATTATAACATTTAAACACGTATACCTTAAGCTTAGAGTGAAGATCGAATAAATTCTTGAAGGTTTTGAAAATTAGCAATAGAGGAAAAAGGTTTTTGAGTGTGTTTGTGTTCATGTGTTTAACAAGGACGGGACTAGGGAGTGTTTATGTTTGAATCTTTTGAGATTTGGCATAAATGCCCCCTGAGGTTTAATGACACTTCTAAGTTTCTCAAAGCTATTCCTAAGGCAATTATAAGTTTCCCTTAATGGCAAAACTAGTCCCTAAGGTTTAGTAAACAAGAATAAGTATCACAGTTTGCATTAATACCCTTAAAGATTAAACAAATATCAAATAAAGCCCGATTGAGTTAACATTAATTAACTCCCCTTTAATTATTCACCCGATATCAATAAAACCTTTTCCGATTGACCCATTATTAATTATGAAGAAGATGATTTTGACAGTTTCTCCCCCTCAAATAATGACCCGTTTTCTATTGAAAGAGCTGTAGTCGTTATTTGATGGTTCAAAATTGTCTTAGAAAAATGCTGATCTGCTGATGAATCTGAAAGATTATTATTTTATATTTAAAAAACAACTCCCAAGAAAATTAAATATACTTCTTAATTTGACACATAAGCGTACGGACACGTACACTTACGGATTATAAGAAGCACGGGTTGTGATGCAAAGTAATCACAAGCCTTTGAATGAATATAAAGTAATTTATTCCCGAGAAAAATAAATTTCCCGTTGTGAGGTCAAGTTGTCTTTTTGACGCAAACTGCCCTTGAAATGATGACCCGGTTACTCTCAAAAAAATAGCAACCAATTTGGCATGTTTTTTGAAGCTTTTTGAAACTTCTGCTCGAACTTCATTTACAGCCTCGTATCATTATTGAATGACATTTCTAAGGCCGTAAATGTTATCAATTTTCAGAAGACATGCCAGAGATACATATTTTTATATTTTTACGGATTTTTTAATTTTTAATTTTTTTTGATAAATTTTATAAAAGGAAAATATTTTTGTTTTTTTTATGTTTTCTTATGTACATATGACAGGATATGAGTTACCACCATCACTCATCCGTTTCCTCTGCCAGACGATTCAACGTTTTCGGAGACATGTTTCTCATACCGAGCTTTTTGATCAAGAAGTTGAATCTTTCTCGAGACAACGGTTTAGTAAAGATGTCAGCCAGTTGGTATTCAATCCGGACAAAGTATAGCTCTACGATTCCATTCTCCACTTGCTCCTTTATGAAATGGTAGTGAATATCGATGTGCTTAGCTCTTGAATGTTGAACATTGTTGTAGCATAAAGCAATCGCACTCTTGTTATCGCAGTACAGAGGGATCTTATTGAATTGAAAGTCATAATCTGTTAGATGTGAACACATCCAATGGATTTGTGAGCAACACCCAAATAAGGCAATATATTCAGCCTCTGTACTCGATATGGGAATGCACTTTTGCTTCTTGGACGACCAGCTAAAAAGTTTATCACCTAAGAACTGAGCGCTTCCCGATGTACTACGTCTAGTGTCCTGACACCCCGCGTGATCGACATCTGCATAAGCTGTGAGTGACATATCGGTATCCTTCGAGTACCATAGACCCATGACAATGGTTCCATTAAGGTATCAAAAGATCTGTTTCATCGCTTGTAAGTGCTTTTCGGTAGGCTTAGCCTGATATCAGGCACATAAGCAGACAACACCGTTAAGGTCAGGTCTACTGGATGTAAGATACATTAAAGATCTAATCATGACACGGTAAAGTGTAGCATCAACTTGTTTCCCCTATAGATCTTCATCCAGTTTCTTGTTTTCAATCATGGGTGTGTCGACAGAATCAGTAGAATGCAAACCATATTTTTTAACAATTTCATAAGCATATTTAGATTGGTTTATAAGATGCCTATGGAACTTTGAGATATTTGTAATCCTAAAAAGAATGAAATTTGCCCCATCATCGACATCTAGAACTTATTGGTCATCTGATTAGCAAACTCATTACATATGGCAGTATTAGATGATGCAAATATTATATCATCAACATAAATTTGTACCAGTAATAATTCGTTTCCAGCATGCCGTGTGAAGAGTGTTAGATCAACTGCACCTTTGGATAATTGTTGAGAGATAAGGAAGCTTGACAGCATATCATACCATGCACGTGATGCTTGTTTTAGACCGTAAAGAGCCTTTTTGAGCTTGTACACATGCGATGGGTTGTTCTGATCAACAAATCCTTCTGGTTGAGAAATGTAGACTTCTTCTTTGAGCTCGCCATTCAAGAAAGCTGTTTTGACGTCCATTTGGTAGATTGTCATATTCTTGTGAGCGGCATTGCTACGAAGATACGAATAGCCTCTATTCTAGCAACCGGTGCAAATGATTCCTCGAAATCGATTCCTTCTTCTTGTCTGAATCCTTGAGCAACGAGTCTTGCCTTATTTTTTAATACCCCGCCAAATTCATCTGTCTTGACCTTATAAATCCATTTTAGCTTGATCAAGAATACTTTATCTGGACATGGCACCAATTCTCAAACTTCAAGTCTTTCAAATTCATGAATTTCTTCTTGCATTGTATCGATCCATGATGGTTCGGTCATTGCTTGTTTAAAGTTCTTTGGTTCTACTGAAGTTAGGAAGGAATCAAAATAACACTACATGGCATTTGTTTCAAGTTGCTTCCTTGTAGATATATTGCAAGAAGGATCACCGATCATGTTTGCTATAGGATGATCCTTAGTCCATCTACCAAGGTGTTCAAATGGAGTGTGGATTTGTATCACATTAGATGATGATCCTTGAGAAGTTGAGTCTTGTGGAGATTCATTAAGTGGATAATCATGAAATGTTGGTGTTTTTGGTTATTCTTCAAAACCTTGAGAAATGATTGGAGAATGTTCTTGTTCTTGTGATGAGGGAATACTTGTTGATAGAGCATCCTGGTTAATGGAGATTGACACAGGAGAATCAGCTAAAACTTTAGCTCTTGGAGCAACAGCTTCTTGAACTGGAGAAACAATAATTGTTGGATGATTAAAGTACTCATCGAACATTGGTTGAAACAAACGATCCCAATCATCTCTGTTTGGTGGAATACATGGTTGTTGAGAAATAGGTTTTGAAACGAGTCTTGTACAGGATGTAGCAGGAGTCATATATTGAAGCCCGGGTTTTGAACTAAATTAATCAGAAGCCATTGCTGTTAGCTCATCAAATGTTACATGAATTGTTTTAGAAATTATCTGGGTCCTTCTGTTGTAGATTCTGAATGCTTTCTTTGCAGGCGCGTAACTAACGAAAATCCCAATGTCTACTTTTGCATAAAATTTAC
Source organism: Tanacetum coccineum (assembly GCA_026074375.1). Lineage (NCBI taxonomy): Eukaryota > Viridiplantae > Streptophyta > Magnoliopsida > Asterales > Asteraceae > Tanacetum > Tanacetum coccineum. The sequence continues at coordinate 53,628 of BQNB010024848.1, forward strand.
CCAGATCCTCATGGTCATTGGTAGGATAACAAAGTGAACCAAAGACATGAGGGAATGATAAGTCCGGTTTCTTGTTTTGCATAAGCTCGTATGGCGTTTTGTTGTATCAGAGGCGTATTAAAGAACGATTTTGGGTATAACAAGCTGTATTGATAGCTTCGGCCCAGAGAAATAATGAAGCTTTAGAAAATATCAGCATTGTTCGAGCGGCTTCAACAAGAGTCCGATTACGCCTTTCGACAACACCGTATGCTGCTGAGTAGTGTGGGCACCAGAAGTTGATGTCGAGATGCCAACAATTTCATAAACGTTCACAAATTTCTAATTGACAAGTTTCGGTTCACTTTATCTGTTCAGACTTCCGGACAATGGCATATCTGGTGGTAAACGAACTTGTATGTTTTTAATACATTTGATGATGGCTGCAGGAGCTTCATCTTTTGTCTTCAAAAATCTGACCCAGGTAAATCTTGGGTAATCGTCGACTAAACTAAGATATACCTTTTCCCGTTAATACTAGCCACACGCATCGAGCCACACAAATCCATATGCAAAAGATATAGTTTCTCTTGGTTAGTGTATGTGGAAAACTAGAAGGGGGTTGAATAGTTTATCGCTTTTTAATTTAAGGTTTTAAGGTGTTTGTAAAAATTCTAGATTCGACTTTATGTGATTTCAATACTTGCATGTCACACCCCGAGAAATGAAGGGATTAGGTTAGATTTAGGTGTGGTTTTGTTGTGGATTAGTTGGGAATGGAGATTAGGCTAGATTAGGCACTATTGTGAAGTTTGGGTAGATTTTGGTTGTGTTTTTGGCAAAAAGTGCTTGTTGTCCCGAATTTGTTTTGAGGTTTTGTTTGACCTAAAAATGTTTTCATTAGGCATAAAAGTAGTTTTTGGAGAGCTCGTTTCAAATAGATAGTTTTTCATACATCGCACATTAAAATTAGATTTAAAACGACCAAGTTATAGCCAAATGAAACTTGAAACCTTTTTTGACAAAACCAAGTGAAGAGTGTGCTGATGTGAATAGTAAAATGAGTTTTCGGACACTTTCAGACATTTTTAGACTTTCTAAACACTAGCAAAACATATAGTAACACATACCTATTGAATAGTAATCAGATTAAAGAGACGCCGTTTAGCTCATATTATTTGTGAAAACCAAATTTAATTACAAAAAATAGTAAAGATTTGGTAAGAATTTAGCCGAGCAGACTTGGAAGTTAAGTAATTAAGACTCGTTAGTGCGTTCTGAATTATGGAAACTTAACAAATGTAGGGGACGGTATTAACGTCCCAAAACTAAAAACTTTCCTAAAATATAAACTTTCTAAAAATAGTAATTTTTGGATTAAACGTTGAAACTTAACGAAAAACTATATGATTTCATTTCATCATGTTTTGTTAAACAAACTAAAGCAAACACACAAGGATGTATTTTGGTGATGAACATATTGTGCAATTCTTGGCATACTCTCCGTGTTTCTAAGACGCGATTAATTTTTTTATGTCGCTGTCTAGATTTGCTAATCACCGTTTTACTTGCGTGATTATCAATTGCTCATTTGCTAAGAGGTGAGTTCATAATGTCTCCAGACGTTTTTACTAGCATTTACTTTACTATTTGGTTGAGAAACATTGCATTTTATAAACAATGGGACATAGATACGTTTACTTATCTTTTCCTGATTACATGTTCCTAAGTAGCGAATAGACCACTAATGCCTGAGATTATCATGAACCGGCACTTTTTATTGCTTGAACCGACCGTACTTGTTAAGTGAGTCGCGAATGTTTAAATAGATCTATTGGGACTAAATTATGGCCCTATCCGGTAAGAATAGCTTGCTATTTTGGAGTCCGAACACAACGGAAATATACCATGTCGTAATGTTCAACAGGTGAATCCATGGTCAAGATACCTTTAGGGCCGTGGGAAAGTACTAATTGACATATAAAATCTTCATTTAAATGAGCTTCGTGGTCAAAATGAGGCTTAGTGCAACATAAATAAATACTTTTAAATGATAGTTGTAATTGTTTTATAACTGTCACGTACTTTTAATACTAAATTCAAACTATGAATCTCTAAACTTAAGTTACCGTTTTAGCATGTTTTTCTCAGGTGCTTAGTTGTGGATGTCTTTGCTTGCTATTTGGTGTCGCTATGCATTGGGCCGATTTTCAAGAAACGCTATTATCTACTGTTTAAACATCGTTGTAAATTTCTAAAACTTTTATTCGCTTATGCATATTATCTTTAAACTTATGTCAAACTTTAACTATTTTAAGTAATGCAACGATGTTCGATTTTCAAACGTACCCTTAGAGGTCATTCTTTGTATCTTGTGTGATGTATATTATGACTTCGACGGCCCCCGGAACTGTTTGATCGACTAGGCCCCGGTTTAGGAGTGACATATTGGTATCGCAGAGCCAAGGTTATAGGTGTAGAACATTATTATTATCAGGTCTGGTCTATAACCAGTATGTGATCCTACGTGCCTTACCTACTTACATATATATCTTATAATAATAGCGTTTAATATATATAAGTACTAATTTTATATATCATATTGCTATAATTACATTATTCCTCATTTTTCCATATCATATTTCGCATCGTACTTATTTATTGGCTTTGCTTGCACGTGCATGCTTTCATATAAAGAGGATTTATATAACCTTGTGCTTGTGCAGGTCATGGTTGCTCCTGTTATTTCTATTTCATCTGATACGTCTGAGGAGAGTGTGGGTTCTCATGCCCCATGAGTGATTCTCTTTGGTGTTATTCCTGCTATTATCCTTATTATCTCTGAGGTTCCTGTTGTTCTAGCTGACCCTATAGTTACACTAGAGGTGGGGACAGTTTCAGTCATCTCACCTGCCGGGATACTTGATTTAGTGGATTATTCACCTTCTTCTGATTCTGATCCATCAGAGGATTCTTTACCTCCCGCACCAGATTTGCCATTGGTTTCACCCTTTTTGTGTTCTTAGACACGGAGGCGGACGGTAAGTCCGAGCCTGCTGAGCAGAGACACGTATCGTCATCTCATGATACTCTTGCACCATTATCAAAGTTTCCCCTTGCACCTGTTGTTGCCCACCTAGGATTTTTCGATGTTCAGCGACTCTTGTCCGACCCGGTGAGGCTATCCCTTTCGATCGACCTTATCGCACACCTCAATAGGCCGCGTAAGTTGTTGACTGCGAGGAAGAGAGTTAGACCTATTTCTGCTCGTAGACTTGCATGGAGACGTGTATCTCATCGTTCATCAGATCGTCATTCTTCACCAAACTCATCTTCTTCTAGTGCACCTTCAGATCATTCCTTATCCGGACATACACCACCAGACACCACCGATGTTGATTCATCTACACCACAGAGATTTGTTCATCGATCACTTGCTAGGACTCCACGACATAGTGAGGCTTTTAGACGTTGGAGGTCTGCACCATTGTCTACCCCTTACCCACCGACTACATCAGAGTCATCCTTAGGTTCATCTTTTGAGAGGTCATTAGATTCATCTTCACCTTCTTCTAGGCCATCTCGCAAGAGATGTAGGTTCCCTACTGCTTCGGTACCATCACCTACTCATGTTTCGAGGTCGATAGCCCCTACTCCTGCTGATCTTTTACCACCTCGCAAGAGGTTTAGAGATTCATACTCACCAAAGGATAGCGGAGAGGAGCATATGGAGGTAGATACTGCTGATGCAGAGGCTGTTGCAGACGTAGGTATTAGTGAGGGAGTTGTAGCTTACCCTGAGGATGGTGTAGGTATGGGATTTGAGATTACTGCTAGTGATGTTAAGGAGGATGATAAGGAGTTTGAGGTAGAGGCTAGTGCGGCAGACACGAGAGAGATCGTTGTAGATCCATTGGTTATTGGTGATAGTTCTGAGTCTTCTAGAGGAGGTATACCTGATCTTGAGGATACTATTTATGATATAGTTCACTACATGTCAGAGGTTCGTATTGATAGGATTACTGAGATTGAGACCACTCAGAGACAGTTGGAGACTAGTCAGATGGTAGCTAGTGGAGAGCGAGCTAGTTTGGTTGAGAGGATTGGGAGTTTAAGACTGGAGTACCTAAAGGTTCGAGCCATGTTGAGTATAGAGAGAGATCGGATTGATAGTCTTCGTTAGCACATGGCACTTTCGCAGGAGGAGTTTCGTCAGGTTCGTAGGGATGGCGATGATACTCGGTGGAGACTTAGGAGGTTGGAGTCGTATGTTGAGAGACATTTGGGTTTTCGCCCTTAGACTAGTAGTACCATGATCATGTAAGACATTAGACTGATGGTTAGGTCTAGATGTTGGCAGTAGAAATAATCGTAAATCATGTACCTATTTTGGGTTGGTTGTAACTGAATTATGCTTTTATTCGTGAAATGAAAAGCTTGTTTTGATTCTGTCGCATATTCATCTATATTGTTATTTACTTGTTCTGGCAAAACATGTTGTATTGTATTTTTCTATATAAACCCTATTTACCATTTATAATGGCTATACCTCATATCGGATATCATCAAGTGTTATGTCTTGTAATATAGAACAATGACTATCACTCGCTCCGGTATGACCCCTGAAGCAATCGAAAAACTCGTTAACCGACGTGTGGAAGAAGCGTTGGCTGCTCATGAGGTGACCCGTGCCGCCAATGCTCTCGAGGTTAAGAATCAAAGCCAGAACGGCAGTGACGACGATAATGGAAATGGCGGTAATGGAAATGGCTGTAATATAGATGGTGAGAATGGAAATGGTGGAAATGGAAATGGTAGAAATGAGAATCTAGATGAGAATGGTAGAGGCGATAGGCATGTTGCTAGAGAATGCACCTACCAGGATTTCATGAAGTGTCAACCACTCAACTTTAAGGGAACGGAAGGAGTTGTCATATTGATAAGGTGGTTTGAGAAGATGGAAACAGTGTTCCATATCAGCAACTGCCTAGAGAAGTCCCAAGTTAAGTATGCTACTTGCACACTGTTAAACAGTGCACTAACTTGGTGGAACTCACACAAGAGGACTATTGGGACTGAGGCTGCATTTGCCATGTCATGGAGAGAGCTCATAAAGCTAATGACTGAAGTGCACTGCCCAAGGAATGAGATTTAGAAAATGGAATCTGAACTGTGGAACTTAACCGTGAAGAACAATGATTTGGATGCTTATACTTAGAGATTTCAAGAGTTGACTATGATGTGCACTAAGATGGTCCTGAGGAGGAGGATCAGGTTGAGAAATTCATTAGAGGACTCCCCGATAACATCCAAGGGAATGTAATTGCTGTCGAACCTACAAAACTGCAAGATGCTGTTAGGATTGCTAACAACTTAATAAACCAAAAGTTAAAGGGATATGCTGTGAAAAATACTGAGAACAAAAGGAGATTGGAGGTCAATCAGAGAGACAACCGTGGACAACAACCACCATTTAAAAGGCCAAATGTAGGAGGTCAAAATGTAGCAAGAGCCTATACGGCTGGCAATAATGAGAAGAAACCATATAATGGACTGTTGCCTCTCCATAACATGTGTAAGCTTCACCATGAAGGACCATGCACAGTTAGATGTGGGAAGTGTAACAAGGTTGGGCATTTGACCCGAGATTATAAGGTCACAATCTCCACTACTTCAACTCAGAGGGGTCAAGTAGTAAATCAAAGGGTTGTAACCTGTTACGAGTGTGGAGGGCAAGGATACTACCGAAGTGATTGCCCAAAGTTGAAGGATCGAAACCGTAGGAATAAGGCTGGAAACAAGAATGAAGTTGGTGAAGCAAGAGGGAAAGCATATGTGCTAGGTGGAGGAGACGCTAACCCTGATTCAAATGTTGTCAAGGGTATGTTTCTTCTCAACAATCATTATGCTTTCATACTATTCGATTCGGGTGCCGATAGAAGTTTCGTGTCGACTACATTTAGTACATTGCTTGATATAACCCCCGATACTTTAGACGTTAGCTATGTTGTCGAATTAGCCAATGGGAGAATTTTTGAAACCAATACCGTGCTTAGAGGTTGTACGTTAGGATTATTAGGTCACCCATTCTATATTGACCTAATGCAGGTAGAACTTGGAAGCTTTGACGCCATCATCGGCATGGATTGGCTAGTGAACCATCATGCGGTGATCGTTTGCGATGAGAAGATTATGCGGATTCCCTATGGAGATGAAGTTTTGATAGTCCAAGGTGGCGGCGGCAGTATAAGAGAGAAGTCAAAGTTAAGCATTATATCGTGCACAAAAACTCATAAGTATGTTGAGAAATGATGCCTAATTTTTCTGGCATAAGTGACGCAGAAGGAAACCGGAGACAAGTCGGAGGAGAAGCGACTTGAGGACGTGCCGACTGTACGGGACTTTCCGGAGGACTTACCTGGATTACCGCCTACGAGACAAGTTGAATTTCAAATTGACTTGGTCCCTGGTGCTGCACCTATGGCACGAGCTCCGTATAGTTTAACACCGTCAAAACTGCAAGAATTGTCTACTCAATTACAAGAACTTTCTGACAATGGATTTATAAGACTGAGTTTCTCATCCTGGAGAGCCCCGGTCTTGTTTGTCAAAAAGAAAGACGGATCTTTTCAGATGTGTATCGATTACCGTGAGCTGAACAAGCTGACT
>BQNB010024849.1:0-52500 GCA_026074375.1 Tanacetum coccineum
TGTGTTGTGCAGGAACGGATATCTAAGAAAATGACGAAAAACAAAGCCAAAACGACAAAACCGGACACGGAATGGAAAAGCAGAAAAAAGACACAGTCCAGTCAAACAAAAAGCCTGAAAAAGTCAACAGAAAGTCAACCCCGACAAGTCCGAAGCCAAAAGTCAAGAAAAACAAGTTTAGGGACTAAAATTGTTAAATCCCTAAACTTATTTAAAGAGGAGAAAGAAGAAAAGAAAGAGGAGGGTTAAAGCTGCCAAATTGGCAAAGTTAAACCACAAGGGGCAAAGCTGCCAAAAGAAAAGAGTTATAACACGCAAGGACTTGTGGTGCAATGGGTTATATAACCCTCAGGGGGTGTTCTTGCCAAGTTTTCAAACCCATTTATAACCAAGGACGAAAATTGCAAACTCCCTTATAACCTTGAGGGACGAATTGTGTTAAACTCCCAATCCTTTCCCTGTCACCCCTTACCTTTTTTATAACCCACTTTTCCCGCCTAATTTTCCCCCCAACGAACTCACGGGTTAACCAACCCCTTTTTATCCCGTAACCCCCATTAAACCCTGGATAAGCCCTCTCCTCCCCCTCCACTATACTCACCCCAGCTGTAAGATTGCCAAGCTGGCAATCCCATAACTCCCCAAGCTTGATTCGACGGTTTAGATGATCCAAAAGAAGCACAAGTGATAATTAAGGGCTGGGATTTGTCTTGGATTACACTCCCACAACAAACACACTGCACTTTTTGTGTCTACAAACAAGCACAGCTTACAAGAAGACAAAGAGACCAAGAAATGCAAGAACCCTAGTCATTTTTACTATAAAAGCATTGTAAAGCCCTTGAGGCTGGGAGTAGTTTAGTTCAAGTGTAGTTTTTAGTGTTAAAAGTTTTAAGTTTTCAGTTTAGAGTCTTTTATGTACTTGTACTTCAATTTTTAATGAAAATTCAGTTTTAGTCTACATTTGTGTTCTAAATTTCAATTGTCTTCTTAAAACCTTTAAGCTCTCACTATAAGCCCTTTATAACCTGTTTCTAAACATTTTCACAAGACTTTAAAAAAAATTTAAAAAAGAAAAAGTTACTGTATGATTAAAGCAAGAATGGATGAATAAGCTATTTTGGAAGGCTTATTGGTTTTGTTTAGTTTAAGCTTATTTATAAGCTGTTTTGAGCAAAGGATTTAAGGTATGATTTCCTGTTAAAATTTTGCTTATTACTGTAGCAAAAGCTTATTAGCTTATTTTTGGCTTATTTCTGTTCTTTTGTGCTTATTGATGTTTATTAGTGCTTAAAGTAGGCCTTCTAGTCATTTCATTTCATTTTTATGCAATTTTATTAAAAACTGTCTACATTAGCTATTTCTGTCCCTAGCTTATTTTTCACTTTAAAGTGCTTATTAGTTCTGCTTTTTATCTTTTTATTGTTTAAAATTGCTTAAGTAGTAGTAATCTTTTTAAAATTTCAGTTTAACTTAGCTTTTATAGGTTTAAAAGTCATTTTTCAAATATTAAAGGGGTGTTTGGGTTAAGAGTAAAAACGGGTCAAAAATGATTTTTGTATGGGTTGTGGTCACAAGTTAAGTTTTAGCTTAGGTATTAAGCTCAATTAAGTCTGATTTGCTAAAAGTTTTTAAGCCTAAACCTGTTTTTCAAGTTTTTATAAGTATTTTCAAAACTGTGGTGTTTTAGAAAAAAGTTACAAGAGCTTATTTAATAAGCTCTTGTAATTGTGAGTTGAGGTTTTAAAAAGAGTTCTTTTGTGTGTCTAAAACAAGCTGTCAAAACCTCTTTTTGTCATTTGACTTGTTGAGTCAAAACCACCAAGTTTTTAAGTGGAGTTTTAAAAAAAAAAAACATAAAAGCACTTTTTTTCACTACTTAAAAATCAGCAGGGTTTTAAGGTTTTTTGGGAGGCCTTTAAATTTGGTGCACCAAGTTCATTTCTTAAGTGTTTTTAATCTGTTTGACTTTGCTCTTTTACTTTTAGGTTATTTGAAGCTTATTTTAAGCTGTCAAGATTAAGCCCTTGTCCTTAGCATTTTTCCCCGGTGCTAGGGGGGTCATTTTATGACATTCTTTTCTAGCCTTTTGTAATGTAGCTTTTGGCTTCTCTAGAGCCCAACGAGCTCTTTGTTAAGCTCCTTAGTTTCAGATCTTCATTAAAGCCCTTTTGGTTGCTTATTTTGAGCCAAAAACGTTTCTTTCTTATTTTTTTTTGCATTGGTCTAGGCTTAAGTTTTACACCAAACAGTACTAACTCTTTAGTTAGTTTCTGGTTGTGGGTAATTAGGATTTTGCGCTTATTGAGCTTTTATACTCTCATTGCTCCTTTTGTGGCCTAATAGCTTATTTTGTCTATGTGTTAAGTATGAGTGCTTATTTTTCCCATTTTTCTTGCTTATTTAGTTTATACATTTTAGTACCTAGAGCTTATTTAGGCTAGCTTAGGAACCATCTTAAGCTTATTCAGTTTAGACTTAGCTTATTTGTTCACAAAGTCCAAAAGACTTAACTGTTTTAAGCCTTTAAGCTTAGTTTAAGAGTCTGTCAAGCTTTAGCCCTTTTTAAGCTTATTTAGTTTTAGCAATTTACCTTTTTAGTGCTTATTTAGCTTAAGTTTAGATAGTTCATTAAGCTTATTTGTCCTAGTTTAGCTTAAATGTCCACAAAGAGTCCAAGACTTAGCTAGTTTAAGCCATTAAGCTCATTTTAACTTCTGTCCGTTTTTAAAAGCCCATTTTCAGCTTATTTATAAGCTTTCACAAAAACTTGTAGTTTTGAAAATTGTTAAGCTCATCGAGCTTAACAACTTTGTTTTACAAAGTTTTTCCAAAAAAAAAAAAGGAGACAAGGGGTGACCCGGGTGAGCAAGACTTGAACCCGGGTCTCTACCCTCGTACACCTCTCTTTTTGTACCTCACATACGCTGCGGCCCTTGGACTTTCGGTAAGTATCCAATGGGCCAGGGTATTTAAGGGTTGGTTTTTGGGTCTTATATGCTATAAGTGTTTAAGGCTTATTTGGGGGCTTATTTTAATAAGCAATCTTTTGTTTTAATTTTTAGTAGGTTTTTCATAGTGTTAAAGTATTTTTAGTATTATTTTTAGAATTTTCAAAGTCGTTTAGTATTTTTATAATTTATTTCGTTAAAAGTTTAAAAATTCATAAAAAAATACAACAATTTATTCAAAAAAAATATTTTTCTTTTTTAGAAAATCTTTATTTTCGTATATTGTTGTAATAAAGTGATATTAAAAATTTTTCGTATGGTCATTTTTACATCTTTTTGTCTTTTAAAGAACGAGGGATCTCTCGTGTCGGTTTTTGTCTTGACTCGTTTTGGGTCAACGACCTCGTTTTCGGTCTAGTTTTTCTTTTTCCATTCGTCGTCTATTTTGTCTCTAGAGGAGTTTTAGAAGTGAAAATTTCTTGTTGGGTTAGTTTTGAATAGTTTTTAGTCTTTCCACCTTTGTTCGGGTTTGTTCGGGATTCGTGCTCCCGTTTTTCAGCTTAATTTCGTAATTTTTAGGTTTTTCTTAAACGTTTTTGTTTGTTATTGTCTAATTTAACTTTCCACACTCTCAAATTAATTCTCTCCTTCAAACTCAAATCTTCCGACTGTATCGATTTTCCAGCACAGCCTCATTGGGGATAAACGACCCGGGAACATTCTATACTACTCCTGGTTTCATTGATTTGTTGTTTTTTTTAGACTTATATATTTTATATTTTATCATATATTATATATTTAGTATAAAATTCGACGATCATGCACCAATCACAAACATCTCATCCTCCCATACCCATGTACTCTCTTTTCTCTCTCTCACACACACATACATGCATTTTAGATCTCACAAAATCCATTCCTCTCTTACTCATTCCATAGCAGCCACGAAATCATCATCATCACCACCATAAAACCACCACAAAATCTCATTTTTAAGCTTTAAAAATTCAAAGGATTAAAGAGAATAGGATTCTAAAGGAAGGATAATTTTTGTTTGGTCTAAAAACTCCATCTTCACCTCCATTTTGAAGGTTTAAGGGGCTGAGGTTATTTGGATCTTTTAGGTTAGTAATAACCTTGATTGTAAGTGTTCTTGAGGGTGTTTAGAAGCAAGGTGTTAAAGGGTTTTGACTTTCCTTTGGTTCGAATCAACAAAGCAAGCAAGAAGGGTGTTTATGTTTTTGATTCTTCTTGTCTTAATCCTATTCTTATATGGTTATTTCTTTATCCTTGATCTTTCTTTGATTTTTATCCATGCAAATGGATGTTTAAGTTCTGTAAAAGTATGTTGTTTATGTTCTTGAGGGTGTTTTCAATTATTGTGGCATTGCATGTGGGTAGATGATGATTAAAATGATGTTTAAATAAGTTTTGAAGTCAAAGGTTAGGACTGTTTGGATATCAGTAGCAAAATGTGGGTTTATCTCAAACTTTTTGGCCTATAGCCTTCTGGCAAATTTAGTAAATGAATAGATATAGGTCTTAGCATCATGTGATAGTTGGATGCCCAACCAACTCCTCCGGATGAGGAAGTTATGGCCGTTTTACGGTAACTAGTCAAATCTGGATAGTTGTTTGGAAAATAGATTTAACCACTAAAATTTTTCACAAAGTTCTACATTTTAAAGCATGTGTCAGTAGTAGATACATTAACCTAACTTCTCCAAGTGGGATCACTTTGATTTCTATCATGGTTTGGGATTTATGGCCGTTTTCGTAAAGGGTAAAATTTTTGAAAATAATCTGGTTTGAGTAGTCAGGGGTAAAAGAGTCTTTTACTATGGTTCTGAAACTTTGTAGATGACGTACCTTGTATTTTTGAAAACTAGACTCGAAGGGCTTTCCAGGAGTGAAAGCCTCATATTTAGAACATTTGTGAGCTAGGATTTATGAGTCCATCAAGTCAAGTTAAAATCAGAAACTGAGTATTTACGTCTAGTCCCAAAATTTAAAAACGATTAGTACACCTTGATAAAATGAGAATTAAAAGCCGAAACTTAGTAGATGTTTTATTACCTATAAGATCAGATTATAGGTCATGTTTGGAGTAAAAAGGATTTGGGAAAGTCTTAGTGCAATGCCATGCTTATCTCGGAAACATATCTCATGAACACTTATATTATTTTTACGTATTGGTCATATTTTATTGTTCTAAGTCGGGACACGTCTATTAGGTGGTGCATAGAGATCTTCTCTCCCATCCGACACTTCACCTTGCTCCTGATCTTCTTACATTTACGGTGAGTTCATAGCCCCATCTTTTCTTCTTTAATGGTTTTCATAACTATTTTCGGGGTAAGAATACATGCTTGTTTTACTAAGCAAAGATGATTGATTCCAATTTCATAAGCGTTACATGAATGCTTTTACGAAAGATTTTACTTGCTTTACACATGATTTCTAATACATGGTTGTTTTCGACTGAATTTATTAAAGCTTGATTTGCTTACTACACGATTTGGGATCATTGAATATCTATTTACAAAACCGAGAGTTTTGAACATATTACTTGTTTTAAATTAGACACAAGTGCTTGAATGGTATGCTTGACCCGATTATGAGTTTATCTGCATGAGTACCTATTGCAAAAGACCCCAAATTTCATGCACTATTAATTACCTATGATGGGTAAGCGCTAGTACATTAACTAGATCTATTGGTCCGTGACTGCCCTGTCTGGGGTTGTGACATCCATGGCGCGATCACCCCTAAAGGATATTTTGTATTGAGAATTTCTTAAGGTATATTGCAATATTATCTTGTTGAGGGGAAAATTATATGCATATTTTATATGCTTGGTTAACGTTTCAGTGGCATGAGCTTAATGCGATAATATATTAATTCATTTACTTGACATTTCATTCATTGCACTGTCGCTAGCTGATCTTAAACCTTGTGGTCCATTACTAAACATTACTTAATTTATTGAATCCCTACTTGAATTTTGAAAATAGTTCTTTGAAATACGGTAACGCTACCTTTCTTACTGAATACTTATTGATTTATTTCAATACTGCTTTACTTAAACCTATGAATTCACCAACATTATTGTTGACTTTTGATGCATATTTCTCAGGTTATTATAACTTGACTTGCTGAGCGATGGGAGCATTCGAGTTGCGTGGATATCAAAACTTTAAGGACTCGGTTTTCTTCACATTCGACAACCATTTTCTTTAAAATATACAAATGAGACATGTTTGAATCCTTGTAACTTTTGTTTAAAGGAAATTTTTGGGACCTGTCTAACTCTGGTATTTTAATCGAATGTGCTGTTTTTATTAAAACGTCTCTTTTGAGGTCGTTTTCCATAACTTGTGTGTATGAACTATGAAGTAGCACCCCAAGTGGTATTCCACTGCGTTGTTATGATTTTGGGGGTGTTACAGATTGGTATCAGAGCACCGTTATAGCGAACTAGGTCATTTTCAAAACCCTTGATTATAACCGTTTTTGAAAAATTTTAAGAGTCCTTCACCGTTGTCCGATATCCGCGCGCGCTTGCTCCCTGGTAATTTATATGCTCTCTTTTGCATCTTTATTGCTATTACATTAATAATTAAGTATATTAATAATTGGTTTATGATTTCAATCTCATACGTCTATCTTATGACGTCCCGTTATATTATTTATATTGTCGGTTATATTGACGCTGCCAATCTTGATTATCGCGTACTTCCTGTTTTCTTATTTTCTCCCTCGAACATTAATGCGAGTACCATATCAGGATACCCGTACATATGTAAGCTATTTTATTTTCAAATTCTTACTTTTATCTTCGGGATTACCGCCATCCATATATATAAGAGTAATTTATTTAAGTGTCGACTATTTTCGGTGGCTTTCGCCTACTTTTGGAATTTTTTAAGGTTAAGTTGGTGTGATGTTGAGTATTTTTTTACTGAGGCCTTTGTTCATAGTACTTAGTTGGGTAGCGTCAAAACATACAAGTGTATGTGATCGCTTGGAATAGAGACGTAACCATTCAGAAATGAAAAACAATGGTTACGACTAAAACGGCTAAACTAATCATAAACTGTGCCCAGATTTTCAAAATAAATTTGAGACCAGTATTTTCATATTAAGTTCCCCATTTTCTAATTATAGCCTGTAGGATTTAGATAAACTTAAACATGCGCTTTCGTTTTTGGTCAAACAGATTTATAAAATGGGAATTATGCTAAAAATGGTGGAGCGAGAAAACGTTTTAAATAATCAATTCTTGGCACATGATGGTAAAATGTAACTTCAATTAGGATCTTAACAACTTGAGATATTTATCTTGTAATCTCAGTAAACTAGAGTCTAACATCTTGTTTAAGGCGAAAACCGTTTGTTTATACCTATTACGGATTTCGCAATATAGGTCCATTAAGTCAGATTGTAGAGGGCAGAAATGTTTATGTAATGATAATTACCTACATATGTGTATAGTACTATGGTAAGTATTAATAAGTTCTTTTTCTTTGATATTTTATAAGCGATGCGGTGATCTCTGAATCATTAACATGACTTTATTTTATTTCCTTTTTTATAATATTGACATTCGGTGTACTTTGTCAATTCCACTAGTTATTTTATTGTTCGACTTCCGATCCGAAACTAATCTTCTTATGCTAGTGAATCGCGTATGTTGTATTTGTTTTCCGTGTTTTGAAGTCTTCCATTTGATGGGAGTACTACTTTACCTTGTCAACTCGGATCGTGCCACCTTTTGGCACTTGACTTTGGAACGCGATTGACTAACGCCTTATTACTCTTCTCGTTACTTGTTATGATTTTGAAGAATCATGCTGTCAAGAAGACACCCCTTTTTACTTAATGTCTGCTTTTCGGTCTTTTTTGATATTGTGGTATTGTGTTAGCCATACTTAAGTAGGGATGATTTATAACGTTTATGAAATGAATTGGGTATGCTTTTTATTTGTGAATAAGGAAATTGTAAACCGCGAACCCATAAGTTTATTCATTCCCCTACTTACAACGGTTGAGACGCCTCTTTTTGTAAGTGACAAATTATAAATGAGTGGGCTTATGTTTATCCGACATAGCATGTGTTCGTCCATATGAGTCATTCTTTGGGCTATGAACTTCTTTCGACTCGTGATTTGTTATATGGATTTTCTTTCCGAGTGTGCATTTACCGCCGCAAACTTGAAAAGCTAATAGTAATGAACCCTTAATCGCTTCCAAGAATTGACGACTTGTTAAATTCTTCCTTTCCAATGGCTTCTTCTTCGAGACATATATCTTATCCTTCCTTTTAAGGATTCTCGCGACATTCAATCCGTTCGCTTATGTACGTTGCATATATTTGATGTTTTGACTTTTCTCATTTAGTTTTCGTTATAAACCTCTACGATGACTTGTCTATATCCTTACCTCTTCAAGATTAAACCATACGACGATCAAAATGAATTAAGCGCCGGGACGTCGCTCCCTAAAGGGGTGGATACTTTAACAACCCGTACTTTCGAGTTCAATATTTATTTCACGTTTAATACGTGATTCATTCCAACTTTTACTTTTGAGTGAGAATTCATGTTTTCGATTCACCCGATCAGCGATTTTCGCGTTTTGTTAATTTTAAGCCGTGATTAAGATTTTAACCTATTAAGTGTCTCACATAGCTTATTTTATTCCTAAAATACCCCCAACAACCATTGAATTTTTTTTAACACTTTACGTTTCATTTTGCGTTTTCGTCGCGTTTTAGCTTAAACCGTCGACCTTTTTGTTAAACCTTTGCCTTTTAACATTCAAATACATACATAAATAATGTCATATGAACTTAAATTAGTCATGTTTACAAACTTGAGTCATTTCACTTTTCAAAAGTTCTACGTTACCCGGTAAACCCAATTTTACGTTAAAACTCACGTTTTGCACTCTACCTTTAATTTATACTTAACATACAATATGTGTACACTAAATAAATAATGGGGATCAGATTTTTAACCCCCTTGGGACACCAAAAACTTCACATGCCACCCCCATGTGCACCAATCACAAACATCTCATCCTCCCATACCCATGTACTTTCTTTTCTCTCTCTCTCTCTCTCACATATACATGCATTTTAGATCTCACAAAATCCTTTAACTTTTACTCATTACATGGCCTGCCATGAAATATCTCATCAACCACCACCATAAAACCCACAAATCTTTTTTTTTGCTCAAAAATTCAAAGGATTAAAGTGTTTAGGATTTCTAAAGGAAGGATAATTTTTGTTTGGTCTAAAAACTCCATCTTCACCTCCATTTTGAAGGTTTAAGGGGCTGAGGTTATTTGGATCTTTTGGGCGAGTAATAACCTTGATTTTAAGTGTTCTTAAGGAGAGTTTAGAAGGCTAGGTGTCAAGGGTTTTGAGTTTCCTCCACCCACACCCCCCCACAGTTGAGTTCGATTCAACCCAAGCCAAGCAAGCAAGAAGGGTGTTTATGTTTTTGATTTTCTTGTCTTAATCCTATTCTTATATGGTTATTTCTTTATCTTTGATCTTTCTTTGATTTTTATCCATGCAAATGGATGTTAAAGTTCTGTAAAAGTATGTTGTTTATGTTCTTGAGGGTGTTTTCAATTATTGTGGCATTGCATGTGGGTAGATGATGATTAAAATTATGTTTAAATAAGTTTTGAAGTTAAAGGTTAGGACTGTTTGGATATCAGTAGCAAAACGTGGGTTTATCTCAAACTCTTTTGGCTATATCATTATGGGATATTATTTACTGAGATATATATAGGTCTTAGCATCATGTGATAGTTGGAGGCCCAACCAACTCCTCCGGATGAGGAAGTTATGGCCGTTTTACGGTAACTAGTCAAATCTGGATAGTTGTTTGGAAAACAGATTTAACCACTACATTTTTTCACAAAGTTCTGCATTTTAAAGCATGGGTCAGTAGTAGACACATTAACCTAACTTCTCCAAGTGGAATCACTTTTATTGCTATCATGGTTTGGATTTAGGCCGTTTAGTAAAGGGTAAAATTTTTTGGAAATTATCGGGTTTGAGTAGTCCAGGGGTAAATGTGTCTTATTACTATGGTTCTGAAAACTTTGTAGATGACGAGCCTTTACATTTTTGAAACTAGACTCGAAGGGATTTCC
The DNA here is from genome assembly GCA_026074375.1 of Tanacetum coccineum. NCBI lineage: Eukaryota > Viridiplantae > Streptophyta > Magnoliopsida > Asterales > Asteraceae > Tanacetum > Tanacetum coccineum. The sequence continues at coordinate 10,125 of BQNB010024849.1, forward strand.
AAGAGTGAAAGCCTCTTATATATAACAATTAGTGAGCTAGGAGTTATGAGTCCATCAAGTCAAGTTAAAATAGAAACTTGAGTATTTACGTTCTAGTCTCAACATTAAAATGATTAGTGATGTTTGTATTACTATAAGATACAGATTTAGGTCTTGTTTGGAGTAAAAATTGGATTTGGGAATAGTTAGTGCAAAGCAAACTTATCTCGGAAACATATCTCATGGAACACTTATTTTTTTTACGTATTGATCATTTTTTTTAATTTCTAAGTCGGGTAAAGTCTTTTAGGTGGTGCATGAGATTTCTTCCCGTCTGACACTTCACCTTGCTCCTGATCTTTCTTGCACTTTACGGTGAGTTCATAGCACCATCTTTTCTTCATTTTTGGTCTTTCATATTCTAATTTTCGGGGTGAGAATACATGCTGGTTTTTACTACGCAAAAATTTTGGATTCCAATTTCATATGGCTTACATGAATGCTTTTACGATTATGATATTACTTGCTTTAAACATGATTCTCTCTATATTTACAGGGTTGTTTACAACCTGAAATTTATTAAACCTTGATTTTTTACTAAACGATTTGGGATCACTTGAATATTATTTACAAAAACGAGAGTCTTGATCATATTAATTGTTTTAGTATAAATTGGACAAAGTGCTTGATTGGTATGCTTGAAAGATTATGGAGTTATCTGCTGAGTATAGATTGCAAAAAGGCCGAATTTCATGCACTTTAATTAACTATGAAGGGTAAGCGCTATGTAAATTAAGTAGTTATTGGGCCGTGACTGCCTTTGTCTGGGGTTGTGACATCCATTGGCGCGTTCACCCATAAAGGAACATTTTGTATTGAAGATATTTCTTACTGGTATATTGCAATATTTACTTTTTGTGGGGTAATTATCTGCATATTTATATGCTTGGTTACATTTCAAGTAGATGAGCTAATGCGATAATAAATGAATTCATTTACTTGACATAGCATTCATTGCACTATCGATCGGCTTACCTAATCCTTGTGGTCACCATTATAAACATTATCTTGAATTTATTGAATCCCTACTTGAATTTCAAATATATTTCTTTGAAATGTGGTATAACTACCTTTATTTACTGAATATTATTGGTTTGATTTCATACTGCTTTTACTTAAACCTATGAATTCACCAACATTATTGTTGACGTTTTTGCATGCATTTTCTTGGTTATTGTGCTAGACTGAGCGATGGGAGCCATATCGAGTTGGCGCGTGGATATCAAAACTTTAAAGACTCGGTTTTCTTCACATTCGACAAACATTTTTCTTTAAATATACAAATGAGACATGTTTGAATCTTGTAACTTTTGTTTAAAGGAAATGTTTGGGACCTGGTATAACTCTGATTTTTTTAATCGGAATGTGTTGTTTTTATTAAAACATACTCTTTTGAGGCGTTTTCGTAAATTATGGTATGAAAACTATTAAGAGCACCCCAAGTGGTCTTTCAGCCTGCATTGTTATGATTTTGGGGGTGTTACAGGACAGGTGTCATTGTGATCCTAATTGTCCGAGCATATAAACATACAAATGAAGTGCTATCACGGCATCTAGTATTACTAGTTAAGTCTCTCAATAGAACACCATTGATAATAGGTCGCATGTACAAGCACATAAACAAGTATGAGGCGATAAACATAATTAAACAACAACGATAAATTAAGCAAGCCGGATTAAAACAAATCAAACATTATAATCTTCATTAACAATTGCGATAATACTCACGAGGGTATTAGCCCACAATCATTGTTACTTTACAAATGTGATCAAACTATTAGAAATCGAATGATTAAGAAATTAAGAATTACACGGTGTCTTCTATGGAATTATGCATGGTGCTTGACCTTGGTTGCTTCTAATATCTTGGAAAATTCGACTTTCAGGTGTATGTATAGAGAATGTTATTATTGCAACACTGGAAACTCGTTTCTTGATAGCGTATTTATAGTGTCTGAAAATAGCCTGGATACGCCGTATAGAGAGAGGTGAATATGGTGTATAGGGTTAATTTCCTTGGAGTTCGCAATAACATCAAATCAATCAAGATTAATTACCATCAATTACATTAACTTCGTATCTTTGACTGATTACCAGCTGTGCATACGGCATATAGGTGAAGAGTGATACGCCAGATCGGAAATTGATTATTACGCGTATTCTTGTGATGAGCTAGCGCTGATACTCCGTATCTTCTTTGCTGGATACGGCGTATAGTAGCAGATAACAATTTTCTTCAAATGTCTTCATTTTAGTTCCAGAATTACGCATTTTAGCTTCGTTTTCACAAGTTACTCTAAAATTACTACAATCATAAACTTTAAGCAATTAAGTACTAATATCTTGCAATAATTATATAAAAGTGGGTAAAATGTATAGGATAAATGATGGTAAAATATAACGTTATTTGATGATATCAGTATGTATATAATAGGGTTTAATACAAAGTTGGTGATTTTATTTGGTATTGCATGCATGCATGAGATTAAATACAAGACTTAGACGCTTTATGTAAAAATTGTAAAACTAAATGCACATGACTTATGTAACATGTTTTTTATGCTCATAACATACTTGTTATGTGTAGATTAAACTTAGTCTAAAGCTAGTGTGCATTCAAAGTCATTTTTCATTGCACGCGGAATAGCTTCCCGGTTTTAGGCCAAATTGAGTACATAAACGTTCAAAGTAAAATAATGCAAGTTAATAAATATTAACCTATAAAAATGCCTGTTGTTACAGTCTGTCCTCGTTAAAAGAATTTCATCCTGAAATTCAGTTGGTGGTATCTGGTTGTGAGGTGCCTGGGAACAGGTGCAGGTATTTGCTTCGAAACTTGTCTTCACGTTCCCAAGTGAATTCATGACCTCTCCTAGAATTCCATCGTACCTTGATGAATGGAATGCAGATTTGATTTAACCGTTTGACCTCTTGGTCCATAATCTATATTGGTTCCTCAATGAATGAATTTTATCGTCGATTTTTGATTTCTTCTAAAGAAATGATGAGTGATTCATCGGACAAACACTTCTTCAGATTTGATACATGGAACGTGTTGTAAACCTTGCTTAGTTCTTGCTGGAGTTCGAGTCTGTAAGCTACGGGTCTAACTTTAGCAAAAACCTTGAATGGTCCGATGTATCTCGAGTTCAACTTTCCTCATTTACCAAAACATATCATGCCTTTCGAAGGTGAAACCTTCGACATAACTTTATCTCCAACTTGAAACTCTAGAGGTTTGGACTCACATCGACATAACTCTTTTGGCGATCATGAGCATCTTGACTTATGTTCTTTTACTGGATGATCTTCTCGGTTGTTTCGTAAATAATCTTCGGACCAGTGATTTGCTTATCCACAACCTCAGTCCAGCAGACAGGTGATCGACACTTATGACCATAAAGTGCCTCGAACAGTGCAACCTTAATGCTGGTATAGTAACTGTTGTTGTATGAAAATTCTACTAGGGGTAAATGCTTATCCTAACCATTACCAAAATCTATCACGTAGGAGTGTAACATATCTTCTAGTGTTTAGATGGTTCTCTTACTCTGGTCGTCAGTCTGAGAGTGATAGGCACTGCTCATATCCAAACGAGTACCTAATGCATTCTAGAGCGACTGCCAGAAGCGAGATGTGAATTTTCTATCTTTGTCTGAGATAATCGAGACTGACACTCCATGCCTTGGGACTACTTCTTTCAGGATCCATTGTATCAGTTTCCTTCATCGGTAGGAAGTGTGCAGACTTTATAAAACGGTCAACTATCACCCAAATGGTATCCTAACCGCTTGATGTCTTTGCTAACTTTGTAATAGAGTCGATTTTTATTTTCTCCCATTTCCATTTAGGTATCTCAGGTTGTACCAACAAACCAGATGCCTCATGATACTCGGCTTTCACCTTCGAGCATGTCAAACACTTGCTAACATACATGGCAATATCTGCCTTCATGTTAGGCCACCAATATAGCTTCTTAAGATCATGATACATCTTATCTGATCCAGGATGGATGGAATATTTTAATTTATGTTACTCGTGCATGATCAAATATCATAGTCCACCAAAATGTGGTAACCAACTCCTGCTCCTAATACAACGAGTTCCATCGGGACGAGTCTCAAACTCCTTTTCCATATCATGAATATTTTCTTCCTTAACATTCTTGATTCGTATAATCGTTTAAATTATTTTACAAGTTTTAAATTTATAAAACTCAATTACCTATGGTCTACAACGCACTAATGGGCAGAGAACCTGATCGTATATAGTGCAGGATTGGTAAATCCGAGGTCATCCCAAGATCTAAGTGTTTTAGTTCTAATTTGGATGTGTCACAGATTAAAATGGTTTGATATTAATTTGACATGATTAAAAACAAATAGAACGCGAAAATAAATTACGAGAATTAATCAGAGAGAAAATAGTATTAGCCTAGCTATTCATTTGTTATACTTAAGATAATGTTTCCTAGTGCAATGTTTACTTATCATTTATGGTGATGCTATTAGCGACATGCCCGATTAAACACCGAAACCTATCCTATGTATCCTATAATCTCAGGTCCCCGTTGTACACGAAGGGTGAGTATCTAGTCTATAGTGATTAACCTCCAACTATTCTAATGACCTGTTTAATACCAATAATCCCACATCTTGGCTAAAACCCTCCTGGAAGAGTTTTCCTGAATTTTGTAAGTATTTATTATACTACAAGCGGAGATATGAACAATTCCTACACAAAGGTTGAGTGAAATCCATATGTTTAAGTAATATGATTTGAATGCAAATGCGATATTCGGGTTACGTTGATATACACCCGGTATTGAAAACATATTTATTATTGCCATTAGCTCATGAATCCGAAGCCTTAGGGTATGGTGATACGTTATAGCCCCTGCGGGGTACCTTTGCCAAAATATCCACGTGATTTCTAATGATGTGTAATTGGTTACTCGTAACTGGGTACACCAACGGGGAGTCCAGCCCAAATAGATCTATTCACATCATTCGCGCTTACTACGGAGAGTAATTAACGGTTCATGATTATGGGGACTTAAAGGCAAAGTAGGTAATTAGGCAATAGTAAATTGAAATAGCATACAGAAGTAATTGCATTCATGTTTATAGCATGTATCCCCCTCGCGGGTTTATAAAAAGATTGAAATGCGAGGCTATGAACTCACCTGAACAGTTATAGGGAAATTGATAGCAATGTATATGAAATGAATAGTAGCAGCTTCGTCACGGGCAACCTGGGTAATATATGTCAAGTCTTAGTTTGATTGAATATGTATGATTTTACATCGATGTCGGTTTTGATATTAAAATTATCATAACCACGTTCGCGGCATCATAATTCAGAAGTCATGTAGTTACAATGAATGAGGAGTAGGACCCTTTACATCTTAAAACCAACAACTCAGTCAGCCGTCATACCAAGCTGACACTCCTCATTCTGCAGCACCTATTAATTGAGGTATCCACATCAATTTTCCATCAAAAATCCCTCCTACTATCATCCATCAACACATTACACCCACCTCTTAAAACTCCATAACAACCCAATCAATCAATACCTCCTACCACTCCATACCAACCATAACATTCTATACCATAAAATCCCATATAAAAACACTAAAACCCCCCATACCAAAACTTTCCCAATATAAATCCTCTATTCTCAACACCAACTTAAATCCCAAAACTAAAATTACCACCTAACCAATCACACCCCCTACCCCCAATACCAACACCCTATTCACCACTTCAATAATAACACACAATCACCCCTCCCAAACTACCAAATCTAACACCTAAACACCCATAACCTACACACCCCATATTTCACAACAAACCCCCCCCCATACCCCCCAATCCATCCTTTCACAAACAAAACCCACCCCAAACCTAACACCCCACACATCCTCAAACCCCCCCCCCCTGAACCAACCTCACTAACCTACATCCTCCCCCCATTTACCAACTTTAAAACCCATCCCCCCCTCTTTAAAACCTACCCCAAAAACCCCAACCAACACTGCCTGCCCAACAAAACATAACTCGCTGTCATTCTATATGAAGACATCAACACATCTCACACTAGCTCTCTCACACGACTTCTCTCACACTCTCTCTCCCCTCCCCCCCCTATCCACAACGTGTAGACTTGTTCTGTGTCTCCTCTAAATCTATGTAGATAACTCCCCTCTCTCCCCACCTATAAAGAGATGATTACAATACTTACTATTACTCATACTCGTGTAAAAACAATTCACAGTACATTCCTCATCCCTCTCCACCCCTTCTCATCTAACCACAATGTACCTACTACTGTCTATAACTGTATATAGACGTTCCGCAATTCACTCACACTCAACCTATCATGTCACTGTGTCCCACTCTGCCATTCACATCAATACTATCCGATCTCTATGTACTACGTCCAACTTTTAATGATACTCACAAGTGGTCTAAACTGTGTGTAGAGTCTGTGTCAGAAACCATCCCTTCTGTGCTCAAATGAACACCTCACTGTCAACATCCAAACTTTGTCAGTCACTCTGCACGTCCACCCCACTAAAATCAACACTCTACCTTTATCACTGTCTGTTCAGTTGTCTCCGTATCTATCTCGTCAATCTGTCACCTCGCGTCATCACCTCGACACATATAACAGCGCTCAGTATACCCAATGTTACACTGTATTCCCTAAATAATCTTGTGTCATATGAGCATTCTACAGAAAAAAAAAATCCGCGCCCTCTCACCTCCCGCTCTACACTCCCCTTTCGCCCCCACCCCCTCCCCTCCCCCCTTCCCCCCACCTTTCTTACACTCTTCATCATCTCTTTACACTACACTATAATTAACCATCACTCCCCCCCACCTCATCACATTCCAACATTTTGCTTCCTTTCTATACATGAGCCTTCTTAAGACCTCTTAGGATCTATTAGAGAAAATTATTGCTTCTATGTAAGGGTTATAGAGGAGAAAGTGGGGGATGAAGAAAAATGAAGAGTTATGGCTTCTATTTATAGTCAAACCACCCTTAAGGGCCAAGGTAAGCTTGTAATCTAATATGATACATGTGGTAGGTCTATAGGGTGATGAGTAGGGTCTATATGATGTGTTGGTTAAGCTAGAAACTAGCTTTGGTGAGTTGGTTTGCTTTGGTGATACCGCGGCTAAACAAGGAAGGAAAAAGGAAACCATGTGCAATTTTTAATCTATAAATGAAGTAGATATTTGTGTGAGGCACTTTTTAGCAGCTTAGGGATGAAGTATCTTAGTCATGGAGGTGCTTGATTGCAATATAGGACTTTGGAATGGGTTAAAATTAAAGAAAGGTGTATACGGGTACATTTAGGGCTCATTAGGGTTCGGATTAAGTTTTCTAGCTTGTAATTCGTGTACATTTGATTAAGAATGTTAGGTTACTTATCCTAAGACTTATATTAAGGATTATAATCAAAATTTGATAGGTGGTTTGGGTTAAAATGGGTAGAAAATGAGTAAACGGGTTAAAAGTTACAATTAGGGCATAATTAGGGTTTTCTAGCTTTATTTATTGTACATTGTTGTTAATATGATGAAATGATGATGGAAAGTGATTGATAATGTTGTAATTTATGTTATTACTACTTATTTGAGAGTTGGTTTGAGTTTACAATGGATAAAAATGAAGAAACGAGTCATAGTTTAAAACTAGCTCGGTTTTAGTGTTTAGGGTTTTGAATTAGGGTTTTGAGTGTAAAAAGATGTATGAAAGCTTATGAATAGAATAATTAGGGTTTAAACATTGTATATTGAGTGTAGTAGCTTGTACACAAGTGATGGTAAAGAAATTAGAATGAAAACGGAGGTAAAACGGCTATTTGGAGATCATGCTTAATGACTTATACATTGAGCTTTTAAGGACTTGTACTTTGACTTGAAGAGATTTTATATTTCAAATGAGATGTTATATTATTTGTACATATTCTTTGGTAGCTTGTGCATTCACTTTAGATGTTAATCCTTCATGGAATTAGGGTTTAAAGGCATATGATAACGGTTTAAAGCCCGTTTTGATATAATGTTGCGAATGGTACATTATATGAATAATGTACTTTGTAAAAATGATATTATGATATTGACTTGATATATTATGATGATTGCTTGACATATATGAAGATAGGATTATCATATGTAGGTTGCCTGAGCCCGTTAACTTTAGTTATGCAAGAAATGTTGCACATTAATATATTGGCAAAGTAAGTAATGTAATAAAGCGAAAAATTTCCCTAAAAAAGGTGAGTTCATATATAATTGATATATTGTACATCATCTAACTTAATAGATGAATATTTACATTTATGAAAATTGCGGGTTGTTATAACACTAGCATCAATATTACCAAAACTCGAGGATCATGCAACATGCAATAAGGATATCCTATAAACGACAATTCAACAAGAAAATAGCATAAAAACCATGAGAAAATCATAACAAGGCTAGTACTTAAGGTACTTAGCCACTCATGCTACAAATGATACAAGAAAAATGAAGAACTCTTGGGTTGAGAAACATTATTGTCTTACAAGTCTGTGATGAATGATTAATACAATAAATAAGTAAAGTGATATCTCCCTTTGTGATAGCCGGTAAACTTTTCCTGGGTCTTAGTATTTTAAAATACTATAATTATATCGGTGTCTTTCGATTCTGTCAGTTTTTTTGGAGAAAGCTAAAAAGTTGACTTCGGTTGACTTATTTTGCGTGAAACGGTTATGGTTTAACCGGTGTTGAGAGAGTCTTGAGTTTCTTAAGTGAATCACTTTTTATTCATCTTTTCGTATCGGAGTGTTTATGTTGTCATTTTAATGCTTTCCGAGAAGTTTTCTCGTGTTCTACGAAAATTGTTACGCAGCGCGTACCGGCACGAAGTTTATTTGAGAACGAGTTTAATAAACTTGGGTGAATTTAACGAACTTAATTGATAAGTGATATTGTAATTTGAAGTAACGTTCGTCTAGAACGTAAATCGTTGAAGTGTGATTTAAAAGTTATTAGAAAACAGGTGTTTTTGTGAAATTTAAATAAAGACTGTAACGATCGGGAAAGTGAAACTTTTGAACGAGTCTAAGATGACAAATCATATTTTGAAATCGAGAAACTTTTAAACATGTGAGTAGGATGTCGGTTAAATTTAAACTAACCTTGTCTTTTTGGTCCCGACACGCCCATTAATGTTCAAAATGAATTTTTGGAAGTTTAATGTAAACATATATCGTGTAAATATTCTAAGTTCTTTGAAAAGTGTTTTTAAGTTCAATAAAAATATTAGCTAACTTTGGGCAACATTTTAAATTGATGAACTTTGAGTTTTAAGGAAAACCAACACAAAACGAAGACTCTCGAGACCCCTAGGATCTTATGACCGGTCAAGACAAAGGGGGAACAAGATGGCTAGTTTTTAGTTAGTGTGTCCAACCTCCTAGTACTATAAAAAATTTCTTGACTCTTTGCATACTTTGTGCATGATTTTGAAAACCAATTCTTCTCTCTTTTTGTTCTCTTGCTCGTCCGACCCTATCACATACACAAACACATACATTTTTTTGTGTTGCAAAGTAAACACAAGCCTTTGAATGAATGTTAAGTAATTCATTCTCGAGAAAAAAATCATTTCCCGTTGTGAGGCCAAGTTTTCATTCTCGACATATTTTCTATTCGAACTTTATTTACAGCTTTGTGCCATCATTCAATGGCATTTTTAAGGCCTTAAATATTATCGATTCTAGAAAATGTGTCATGAAAACCTATTTTTGTATTATTCTGATTTTTTAATTTTGTATTTTCTTTTTATGATTTTATATTTTTATATTTTCTTTTTTTGAAAATGTATTAGAAAATGAAAAGCTTTTTGGTTGTCGGAGTTTGTATTTTAATACATATAATACACAGGATATTTCACGAGTTGCCACCATTACTCATCTTCCTCCTCTGTTAGACGTTTTAGCATTTTCGGAGACATGCTTCTCATACCCAGCTTTTCGATCAAGAAGTTGAATCTTTCTCTTGGCAACGGTTTGGTGAAGATGTCAGCCAGTTGATATTTCGTCCGAACAAAGTAAAGTTCTACAATTCGATTCTCCACCTGCTCCTTTATAAAATGGTAGCGTACATCAATGTGATTTGCTCTAGATTGTTGAACGTTGTTGCAGCATAGAGCAATCGCACTTTTGTTATCGCAGTACAGAGGAATCTTATTAAATTGAAAGCCATAATCTGTTAGCTGTGATCGCATCCACACAATTTGAGCACAACACCCAGATAAGGCAATATATTCAGCCTCTGTACTTGAAATCGCAGTGCTCTTTTTCTTCTTGGAAGACCAGCTAACAAGTTTATCACCTAAGAATTGAGCGCTTCTGATGTACTGCGTCTCTAGTGTCCTTCTGTAACACCCCCAAAATTATGTCGCATCGGAAATATGTCTGGGAGCGTTACTTCATGAGTACCTTTGCACAAGATGCAAGAGAACGGCCTCTAAACATGACATTTTAAAGGAATCCTGTATTGCTTAGACTCCAATGCACATCAAGTAAGCCAAGCATCTAATTCACCTAAGAAAAACATGCTTAAAATGACAAAACAATAAAGTTTGGTGAGTTCAAAGTTTTTGTAAATGTAACAGTTAGGATCAAAGATTTATAAAGAGTATATGACCATTTCACTTATTATAATAGTCATCAAAAAATGTATGTATGAATGTCAAAATCAAAGATTTGTATGACTATTGTATCCCATACAATAGTCACAAAAAGTTAAGTATAGTTGTAATAAAAGCTTTTGTAAAGTATGCATGACCATTGTATCCAATACAATAGTCACTATGTGTGGTTACGATTATACCCCTAAGTTCATAACTGAAATAATACACATGTGCTCATTCCGGGTGCCCTACCTGGCACACCCGAGCATTGACATAATGGACATGTACTCATACTAGGTGCCCTACCTGGCACACTCGACCATTGACTTAATTGACATGTACTTATACTAGGTGCCCTACCTGGCACACCTGAGCATTGACTTAATTGACATTTACTCATACTAGGTGCCCTACCTAACACACCCGAGCATTGACTTAATTGACATGTACTCATACTAGGTGCCTTACCTGGCACACCCGTGCATTGACTAATGACAAGTACTCTACTAGGTGCCCTACCTGGCACACCCCGAAGCATGACTTAATTGATACGTTACTTATACTGAGAGGTGCCCTACTGGCACAACATTCACAATAAACAAACGAAGGAAAAGCCCGAGCAGTGGACTTAATGGGGCAATAGAGATATGAAAACGAATTTGTAATCGATCATGTAAATGAGTTTGTAAACGTTCATGTATCCAAGTTTATAATCAATCATGTAAATGAGTTTGTAATCGTTCATGTAAGCGAGTATATGAATTAGTTGCGAAATCAAGTATGCAATCAAGTATGTGACAATCCGTCAATTTCAGGTCATTATTTTATTCTCGAGTATTAATTATATTTTTTATTTTTATGTTGAGATATGAACTCACGACTAACCGAGAATAGGGCTTTACATTTGTAATTTACGTGACGTTTACAAAGAACCGGCGAATTCTACATAAGGCATCGACGTTTATATTTTCAAAATGCCATAGAAATAATTTTGTTGCATTCGTTTTTATTTTTTGTGTCGCGTACTATTTTTACCTTTTACGAAAAACGACTACGACAAGTACCTTTTTACGAATCAGGAATTCGACAATACCTGTATTTACAAATTGTGGACTAAGTTTTAAAATAAATAAAAACCCAACCCACTAAACCCAACACCACCCATTGGGGAGCGGCACAAACAAGGAGAATCCTCCCTTGTGATTAGCTATAGAAGGTGCAATAGCATTCCATGCAATCCTAGAGTATAAGCTCAAGCAATACACACACACACTCTTCATTTCAACTAAACTCAACCTATTTTTCTCCTTTCATTTCTCTCTTCTCTTGCTGATCCCACACACCACACAAACACTACATTCATAAATTTTGAAGAATCAAACAAACAAGAACCCTGTGAATATGATACTACCTATGTGTCTCTTAAACAATGGAAAGTTATTACAAAGGTTTTTACAAAAGGTTTTTAACAAGTTTGGGGTTGAAGTTATAAGGAAGGTTTTTATAAAGATTTGTAAAGAAAATGGTGGCCAAAAAGTATTTTGTGAGATTACTGAGGTTGAAGCTTCATCAAGCCTTGTTCTTATTTTGATCAATGATCATTGTCTACACTTTTCTGTGTAAAATTTAAATAGTCTTGTTTAAGTTTATTTTGAGTTCTAAATTATATGTATATGTATGATGAAATGATAATCAAGGACTAAAAGTGTGAATGCATGCAGAGATTCTAGGTTAGATCTATCAAGAATGCCATTAAAACATAGTGAGAAAAGTATAAAAATTCATAGGCTGTAATGAACAGTAAGTTTTATAAAACTCAGTAGGTTTGAGGTTGGATTTCATATCATGAGGTCATAGATAAATCTTTTATGAACATTTGGCAAATTGGATGATTCCAAGAGAGTAAATAATGAATGAGTTATGGTCAAAACACTAAAACTAGCCAATTATGGACCTTGCTGTACAGATTGTGTAAAAAGTCATATTTACGAACTAAACTGTAACACCCCCAAAATCATGACAACGCAGCGGAATAGTAACATTTGGGGTGCTACTTCATAGTCCATACACACAAGTCACAGAAAACGACCTCAAAAGAGACGTTTAAATAAATTTCAAATTCGTTATATTAAAATCAGAGTTTACAAATTATTTAATGGTACTCAAATTATTATGCTTCAAAAATAACCGCGCGACTGAATGCCCCAATAGCTCCACTAGCAAATAATACCTGAAGAAAAAACTGAAAAACGGTCAACATAAGTGGTCGAATTTCATAGGTTTAAGTTAACAAGTAGTGTTTGAAATAATTTATGAAATGTCTTTGTAAGAAAATACGTTACAAGTCTATTTCAAAGAGCTATATCCGATAATCCAATAGTGATTCATAAATCAAGTAATGTTTTAGTAAGTGGACCACAAGATCGAAGTAATGGTGGACTAAATACCATAATTCCGAATCCCAAACAAAATAATGTAGACAAAGAATCCACATTCATCAAAGTCTAAGTATATATTTATTGCAACTAAGCTCTGACATCCGAAGCTGTATTTCGAAATTATAAGGGTATTGCAACCAGAGTATCGTAATTATAACGGATTGCACCAGTAATCGCTATTTGCCACCAGTCAAATCGTAATTTGTAAATGTATTTGCACCAGTAATCGTAATTATAATGGATTTGCACCAGTAATCGTATTTGTAATGGATTTGCACCAGTAATCGTAATTATAATGGATTTGCACCAGTAATTGTGGCTCTTAGGCAATAGCATTCATGCAATAATCTGGATAGCATACAATTTTGAAAACACTTGTGTCCAAAGTAAAACAATCATGTTGTTCAAAATTCACGGTTTCAAATATAGGTATTCAACGATCTCAAATCATGTAGTAAACAAATCAATAAGTTCACTTAGTAAAACGAGCATGTATTCCCCTCGCGGGTTTATAAAACATTGAAAAGATTGAAATGCGAGACTATGAACTCACATTGATTAAAGTCCACGATCAATTAATCCAATTAAATCACAACTGAATCTGCAACGATCTCGACCACGACCCTATAATTATGTCGCTCTATTATAATACACGTATTAAATATGATCAACGATGCAACATCGTTACCGACCCGCCCAAAATCATACAAATTTTTATATGTAATACATATCATGTTAAAATATGAGTGAATGAAGAAATCCACTTGCCGCGTTCTTAAACTAACCCTTAGTATATTTATGATGTATATATACTACTTTCCGTCTAATCATAACTTAAAGGTCCGAATAATTAATCGAAATTACTATTTTCTTAAGCCTCTCTTTTCCGTTTTTAGAACCGACCAATGGACCTTAAAACTAGTAATTGAAATAATATAAATCTAACCGACCTATTAGTTTGAATACTCCACAATAATCGACTCCTAATGTAAATTAAGATTAGTTAAAATATTCGTTGCCCCATACGATGACCTTTATTATTCGGACCCCCGCTATAATCTGAAATTTTAAAACTTAACCTCCCGGCAAAGTAAAATGTCATTAAATTACGAAACAACTTTCGGTTTCGCCGGTAAGGCTGAAACGGACTCGAAAGTGCTCAAATCGTTTAATAATAATCTGCCAATTAATATATATAATTAAAAGTAACTTATTTTCCTACTAAAGTATATATTTCGATTAACACTACAGTTTCTTCGTATTGGGATTAGAAAAAGTCCCGTTTTTTATGTCTAAGTCACGTCCGTAAAAATATAATTTGTTATCTTTTGTAAACAAAAGTCTAACTTATCAAAGTCTCGAATTACCGAATCCCATGTACGTTTTCTCTGCATTAATTATTCTTTATATAAATCACTAAAAGTCCATTTTAGTCCAATTCTTGTCTCAAATAATGTCTAATAACCGCTTATAACTTTATATAAAACTTCGTTTAGATATTCAGTCAATGTTTTAACTAGACCGCGCAAGTTCTAATATTTTCCATCACATATTACTCGTTAATCAATTAAATGAAACAATGTATATAGTTTGCGGTGTAAACCAAACTCACCCTTTATTGGTGACAACACACAACTCAAACGCGACGCACCCCCCCGCTGTTGTACGCCGCAGCCAAACCCAACAACAGCCCCCGGCTGTTAAACCAAACAAACAAACAAACAAACACCCCTTGGTGTTATAAGACAAACCAATCGCATCCTAATCTATTTCAAACCAAACACACCCTTTTGATTTCGACAACCAACCCGGCTGTCCCAACAGCCAACATCCGAGCTGTCCCACCAATGCTGTCAACCCGAACAACCCACCACCCGCGGGTGATTCCGTCACACCAAACCACACCGGTGGTGCTCCCAAAACAAACCGCGAAACACAATGAACACCTCTTGTGGTTGACCCGCAGATCCTCAACGCACCTTTCGAGTGCTAACATACTCAAAACCGAACGCTACCCATGGCGCTGCCATTTAAACACCCAACAAAACGCACACCTTTTAGTTGTTAATAAAAACCACACGCAATGCCCTTTGAGGGTTGCTGCTGTGGTGGTGGCGTCGCGCTTAAAGGGGGCAGCGGGGGTGACGGAGGTGGTGGTTTCGGTGTGGTGAAGGTGATGATATGATGACGAAAAGGATGAAGATGGTGGTTGGAGGTGTTATAGGGTGATGGTGTTGATGTCGCGGTGGTGTTACTGTGGCAGTGAGGAAGGCAGTGGTATGGAGTGGGTGTTGACGGTGGCGCGTGGAGGCCAGTGGGAGGGTGATCGGATAGACGGAAGATGGAGGAGCATTATGGAGTGGGCCGAAAGTCCCGCCAGGAAAAGTTTTCTGGCAGTGGTGGTGGTCGCCGGCTGCCGGAGGTGAGAGAGGGAGAAGGAGAGTGTGTATTTTTTTTTATATTGAAAATGAAATGAATGAAGTGAAATGAAATGAAATATATATATATAAACCTAAATGTAAATTGTTTAATAGTTGAGGGACCAAAAGTGTAACATTTTTAGTATAGTTTTTATAAATATCGTTTCGGGACTCGTTTGAGCTACTTAACGGACGATTCAAATCTCGAAACTTGCGCCATTGTTTTTCTAATCATTTTTCTGATAAAAATGAGTATTTACTTGTTAATATTTCATAAATATTTTTATTTAATAAAAAGTGTTAATTAAATCTATTTAATTATTTTCTCGTTTCTAAATCTTTCGAGGGCATTTCAGTCACCGTTCTGACTGATTCTTTTCTTCTGGGTCTCAGTCAAAACAAAAAATTGTCAGGTAATGTTCGTTTTTACTCAATTGCTTAGAGTCCGATTCGTGAAAATGTGATTTAGTGGATCGTTTTTGATAAATCAGTTATAAAAAAAAATAAAATTATAAACAACTAACATGTAATAATAAATATGATTTTTGTGTTTTAACACCTTAGGAATGTGTTTTGTATATTTTTTCTTACTAGTTAAGTCTTATATAAGCTTAACTAAGGTAAGAAACTCTATTAAGTTAACTAGCGGGTTAAGTTTAAAAGGCAAATATCTAAAAGATATTTTAGAAAATATCTAATAAATATCTTATAAATATCTAATAAATACTTTATAAATATCTAATAAATTCTTTCTTATAATTAAAAAACGCGACTATGAACCAAGGTTGAGAACAAAGATACACGGTTTCATAAAATGATATTTATGATCATGACGATAATATTGTCGTAAATTTTTACGATGCTCAAAACGATTAACGAACGCACCGATTCCCAACCGTTACTCGCAAAACGTCAAAAATAAAAATTATCAATTCTTCTCCAAATTTTTCATAATAAAATACGAAAATATTTATTATCGACAAATAAAATGTTAAATGTCGACACTCACTCACGGAAACTCGTAAAATAGATGACGTCGAAAATGACCTGAAAATACGGAATGTTACAGTCCTTCCCCGTTAAATGAGCCTTGTCCTCAAGGCTCAAGTTGCGACACTTGACGAAGGTACGGGTTTGGAGAAAGATGCGGATTTTTCATCCGAAATTGTGATTGATAAGAGTTAGGTTTTAAAGTGATTACTCTAGCATGACATGTCCTTTCCTGAATACATAGGTAATCAGTCTATGCACCAAATACTACATAGTGATTAAGCTATGTATATTTTAGGAGTCCAAATGATGGTAATGCTCCATTTTCGTCAAAATAGTGTGATGTGGAAATGTATCAAAATAGTTTTATAACGAAATGAAATAGTTAGTAAAGTAAACGTGAAGTAGCTCATAGGGTGACAACAAAATGGTCTATAGGTTGACATAGAGATTTTTTGTAAAGCGATAGGTCATTACAAGTATCAAGAATATCCGAACAAACGCAGAAGTAGTCAAAGAAAATGAACGTAAAAAACTATTCAATCAACAAAATGGTATAAAGGGTCGTGTTCTAAAGGTATGTGCTCCAAGGTGACACGTATGAGGTGACAAGTTAAAGTCGCGAAAAATTCGAAGTAAATCGTAATAGATCAAAAAAAGAAATATCCCATAGGTATAGGTATTCTTATATAATACCAGTATTGACGCTCGAAGGAGTAAATGAGAAATCAGGAAGTACACGAAAATCAGAGTGATCAATAATTATAACGGACCGATATAAGGTAAAATAGTAAGACATATATTGCATCCTACTTGGGCAGTCCCTAATTTCATGGAAATCAAAGAAACAACATGTTGTGTCTAGATCATCAGCTGAGGCTGAGTACAAAGCCATAGCTTTGACTTGTTGTGAAGTTACTTGGCTTGTTACTCTTTAAAGATTTGAGGATTAAGGACTTAGGGCCAGTAGATTTAAAATGTGATAATCAGGTTGCCATTCATATTGCTGCAAATCCAGTCTTCATGCTAGGACAAAGCATATTGAAGTGGATTGCCATTATGTGAGAGATCAAATAAAGTCTGGACTGGTCAAACCTTCTTATGTTTCAACAAAGGAACAAGTAGCAGATGTTTTCACTAAGGTTCTACCCACAGAGCAACATTATAAACTTCTATCCAAGTTGGGAGTGTCAGTTGCTTTCCACTCACAACTTAAGGGGGAGTGTAAAAGAGGAGAAGGGTGATTCAAGAAGTACAAGGACCATTTATGACAATTTTAATAGTTCAAGTATATTAGTTGTATTTTTCTATTTTCAGTTAGTTTTCCCTCCAAATGAGTATAAATACTCTGTAACACTTCATTTCTCTTTTAATCAAGAATTATAACAGAATTCTGTTATTACTGTTCTTGTGTGTGTGTTTTCCACTATGTGAAATGTGTAAATTCACCATTGTCAACAAATAGAAGTGGTCTGCACCACCTGTTAGCCTTACTATTTTGTAAAGCTGTCGTCTTACACGTAAATTGGACTAGTTATTAACACTGCATGATACGCAGGGGTTACTTTTGTTATTTAGGCATAGTTAGGATATGCTTGTCATATGAATACCCCTCATGGCTCTCCATGAGAGGTGTGGAAGTCATTTGTAAGTTTTGCATTTCAATCTAATCTTATCCAAGTTTCTCCACCCTCTCTCTACTTTCTCTCACTAAAATAAACATGGTTTATCTTTGTTATTTTGATCAATCCCGTCCCCTCGAAAAGGTGTTCATGAGTCATACAAGTGGTATCAAGAGCTAATCGAGGGTGTTTTGTATTGTGTATTTGTTGGTTTTGTAATTCCAGCTTATTTCAGCTTAAATTCATGGCTTATTTTGGGAAAAAAATCCACGAATGGGATTTTCCTTTTTGTTGTGTGTTTGTGACAAAAGTCCATCTTTTTCCTAGTGTTCCCTCATCATTACTATACATTTAAAGGTTTTGATGGCTTATTAGCTGGTCTGAGCTTATTTCGAGCTTCTTTCAAGCTTATTGGTTAGTTTTTTGGGTCCCTTTATTTTCTAGAACTTATCATAAGATTTATCTAGTCCTTTTTCATGTTCACGGATTATTTTTGAGTTTTTTTATAAGCTTATTTGGGCGCTTAGCAGATTCTGTGGGTTTTTTGGGGTTGTACTGCTTATTTTATGGCTTATAAAAGATTATTTTTGAAGCTTATTTCTGGGCTTGTTGTATGAAGCCTGCGAAATATGTAAGGGTTTATGAAGGCTGCGAAATGTGTCATGATGGCTGCGAAATATGTACAGGTTTCTACTTATCCGAAATATGACACAACAGAATCATGCAAAATATGTTGTGCCTTATTTGTGCGAAATAAGTTGGTTCAGGTTTGTTTCTGCGGAACATGTTCCTGCGGAACATGTTTATGCAAAATATATTGACTAACAGGGTAATGCAAAATATGTATTGACATATCACTGTGAAATATTACATTTTTTGAAACAAAACTATGTACAAAATTTTTCTTACACCTGCGAAATATATGTAAACCCATATCAGACTGAGTCAACTCGGTAATTACCGAGTTGACCGGGTTAACTCAGTCAACTGTGTCAACCAAATTGACTAAGTCTGCATCGAGTCAAGACAAGAGTTATGCTAAGAAAGAGAAAGACAGATTGACTCGATTTAACCACATAATCAACATCAACATCCAACAAACATTCACAACATCCAACAATCAACTACAACCACAGCCTTATCATCTAAATACAAAAAATCCAACCAATCTCTAATCCTAAATCCCATCATCACAGCCTCATATCAAAACCAATAACTAATCATATCTCTATCTCCATCAACAACACTCAAATCTGACTCAATAACAAACCATGATCTTAGAAATGTTTAACCTTTTTGATACAAACCTTTTAAAGATTTTTTAGGTTTGAACCATAATCATCATTGATCTATAAAACCAAAGCTTTTTCTTTAATTTTTGAAAATAAAGAGTGAGCCATAACAAATTTGTTACACTCAATCTTTGTCTCGATATAAGAAAAACACAAGAACAATCAAGTCGAAACCTACCCGAGACCCTCCAAAGGATCTTGAAGCCGCAAGTCTTCTATGTTCTTCGTGGATTAAAAGCACAATCAATTAAGGGGGTATACGTTTGTTTTGATCAGATGTAATGAGGATAAGAGTTGGAAGAATCATTCATTGTGACTACATATGAAGTGATAAGGAGACGAGAGACTTTTTTTCTTTTTGCGTTTGGAAGAGAGGAGCAGATGAGGGCGATTGAAAAGAAGGGTTAGGGTTAAGTGTGAGATATATTAGGGTTGGGAAATTTATATTGGGTATTATGGATCTGTTTAATGGTAAGTCAGGTTTATTAAAAGCAATTGGGCCTAGTACAAGTTGATGATGGGATGGGTGTTTCTCAAATCAAAAGATGAGCTGATTGTGTTTTTAGGATGGTGTTGGGCCGGTTATGTTAATTAAAAACATGGGCTGCGATATGCTAAATTGAGCCGAAAGTATTTTAATTAATTGGGCTGTTAAGAATGATAACTAATGGATTAGGTCGGGTATTAAAACATTCTCTTGTCGGGTAAAGTATAAAAGACCAGGTTTTATTACTTGGACGAGCCGTGATAATGGTATATTTATTGAGCAGTGTATCCGTTAACGATCATAACACTTAAAAATCACGAACAACAGCACAACAAACACAATACATTACACTAAAGAGATCCTTATCAAACTTCACCTTCACTCTTAATGGCTAGTATTTGACTTTTAATGACTAAGGGGTCACTTAATTGGGATTGAAGTTAGTCAGAATTTTTTGCTTCATTCTTAGGTTCGGTTTATCAAGTTATATTCATCAGTGGTCATCAGTATTAGCCTACAAAATCAATAAGAGGATTTAGACCCGGTTGATCAAGAGAGAAATGTTAAGAGAGTGTGTATTCGACATCTTCTCACAGAGTATTTCTTATGCAATCACGGGTATATGAAGCTAAGTAAGCAGTTCCAGTTGATATAAGATGTGTATAGGTGTAGGATGATTCCTCAGTTAGTCTTCATCCTGGAGGGAGAAATGTGTACATCCGGGCCTTAGTTCACTTTGATGTTACCGTTTCGACTACATAGAGGGATAAATTGCTCACACCCAGGACTTAGTTGACTTTGGTGTTGCAATTCATATCAGCACTATCTTGGAGGGAGAAAAGTGCATTTTTGAGACTTAATTAACTTTGGTGCTCTGGTTTTGACTTCATGAAAGGGATAAAGTGTGTACTTTAAGTATTGAGCTGAATTCAAAAAGACTAGGATGCTTCCTAAGTGAGACGATGTTGATGATATTATCCCTCCCACAGAGTATCCTGAATGAGAAAGGAGGTCTTTAAGAAGACTAGTGTATTAATTCTTATCAGTCTTAGGGGTGTCTATTTGGGAGGGAGTTAAAGAAAAAGATATTGCACAAGAAGTTCAGAGCATAATTTGTATCAAAGCCAAAGTATTTGGATAAGGGAACATGAAAATGAGAAGCAGATTCTAGAAAAATTCGACATGACCAGAAGTGGAAGAAAATGAAGCTTTTTCAAGACATGCAACTAATTCAGAAACTTCGAGATGACCAGAAGCGTATAAAGAATGCTTTTGAAGATGTTTCAGGAAGTTATGAGCTAAAATCCAATCAAGACCGGGATCATCGATAGAGAACACTTCTAAGTCATCCTCAGTAGTATACTATAGTATGTTTGTCTACAAGCTGAAGAAATAAAGCTGGAGTATTCAAGAAGATCAAGATCATTGAAGACTCTCTCAAGGAATACTGGACTTTATTCTTATCATTTTGCTTTATTTTTTCTTGTAGGAATATTGTCACCAGACACTATGAACACCACTTGGAGGAGATTGTTATGCCTAAATTTTTTAAAGCTCGGCATCTTACCACGATCGAATTGCGGACTAGTTATTGACACTACGTGATATGCAAGGGTTATTTTTGTTATTTAGGCATAGTTAAAGTATGCTTGTCATATAAATACCCCTCATGGCTCTCCATGAGGGGTGTGGAAGTCATTTTTAAGTTTTGCATTTCAATATAATCTTATCCAAGTTTCTCCACCATCTCTCTACTTTCTCGCACTAAAACAAACATGGTTCATCTTTGTTATTTTGATCAATCCCGTCCCCCCGAAAAGGTGTTCATGAGTAATACACCATTAGTATACTGTAAAATAA
The DNA here is from genome assembly GCA_026074375.1 of Tanacetum coccineum. Taxonomy (NCBI): domain Eukaryota; kingdom Viridiplantae; phylum Streptophyta; class Magnoliopsida; order Asterales; family Asteraceae; genus Tanacetum; species Tanacetum coccineum. The sequence goes on from BQNB010024849.1 coordinate 31,974, forward strand.
ATAAGGCAATGGGTTAATTTAATGGAGAATGGTACATGAGAAATGGGACAGAGGTGATCCTTCACTTCCCATGATTACTAAGCTTAACATTAACTTGCATGCTATAGAAAAACACGACATATGTCTAAGATTAAATATCCATATATGAGCTAAAATTTATAATACGATCTATTATATAACAAGAGATTCTTTAAAAGTGTCAAATGAAGCACAACAATAGACACAGGAGATAACATCAAAGATTGTAAAGCAAGACACCAAAGTCGCAGAAGTTTATGATTCTTGAATATCCTATCGTATTCTTTCTAAAAGTGATTTTGTAAAACTAAATTTAATATAATTACAATTTGATTATGATTGTCATTGTGAATTTCAATACATACTAGTTTATGTTTTACATAGCTTGTACAACCTTAATTTTACAACTATATAAATATATCATAAGGAAATTGTCACACGACAGAGATTTATCACGGGGAAGTGGATGAAGTAGATCGGATATGCATAGAAACCATGGAGATGTCAAGTCACCCACACAAGTATCCCGAACATGTAGTTCACAATAACTTTTTATTCCCAAAGTCACATCTTGTTTTTATTGGAGTTATATACAATACAAAACATATATAAATATACAAAGACACAACAGAAAATCTCACTAAAATAGATCTGTATGTCTTGTATAATTAACCAATAAATAACAAGTATTATACCTTTTGTCGCGTGATCGGTTGATTTTAATGGAGCTTATTAACGAATATGGACTCCCTTTTGAATCTTTTGAAACCCACGAAACTCCTAAAGCAATAATAATTTGCCTCTATGTGTATCCACACTACATGTTACGGTGTATCACCCGAATGCTAGTTCTTAACCCACGATCATGCAACGAACAACCGGTGTTTTGCTTATGGAAAATCAAACCGAAACCCTAGGTGATGAACCCTAGGTCATGATTGATTTGAGAGAGAAGAACAAGGGAATATATTTTCCAAGTTGTGTGATTAGATTACATCTAATCCCATAATAAGCTCTTGTAAGTTACACTTAACTCCAAGAGATTTTCCTCCTTCCTTTTCCCTTTATAGTGGCTGACCCCTATAACAAATATGGGCTTCCCATATTTTTTTGTTCTAGTCTATTTAACAATTCCATTACTTGTTATATAGTGATCTGTTACTTAATTAGTCTAACGAAATAATTAATGTCGGTTAGTCGATCGTGAGATATTTAACCAATATAAATAATGTAACTACTATAATTATATTAAATACATCATATAAGATGATACCTCGGTGTATACGGCTCACATATTTCTATCTATATAACTATTTATTATGATATGAGTATTTCCCAACAACTCCCACTTAGGAACGTCATAATTACAAAATAATCATAAAGCATTGGTTAACGTCTAGCAGCACATCAATGCCCCCAGAAATACATGAGAGTAGTTTCTTATACGTCTCTTTTGTAAATGGTTTACCACTAGTCATCCCTTTGTTTTAGATGTCGTGTTAAACTATGGACATGGATTAAAGTCATCTCACATGTTTAACTATTATGTTTCTCAATATATATATTGAACTAGATTACCATACAAATCAAGGTTCATCTTAATTACATTTAGGTGCGGCCACACAAACATCTGATCAATTCATCTAGGGGCCCAGTAGTATCTAACTTCAAAACAAGTTGAAGGAACAAATCATATTTTGACTACAATTGTCATTCATGCACTTCACGTCACTTCTAAAAATAGCCTTTATAACTACCTTATTCAGGATAACATTTAACTATATCAAGAAATGATATTCCATACATGCAATACCCACTTGCATCTTAAGTCTAAGGACGAGTAATATGCAACCACTTGTGAGATTAACTATTGATGGCGATCCATGAAGTGAATACTCGTAGATTGGGGTAGTCCAACATTCATAGCACGTGAATAACATATGAGTTTGACGGACACATCCTTTAAATATTTATCCATGATAAATATTACCAATGCGCTGACATTTTTATTTATTCAACAATACTCCCGTGTCATTAATTTACAATGTACAATTTAGAATAAATAAATTATTCATGGATTAAACATGCAAATATAAAACACAGTATTATAAATGAAGATGATCATACCTAATATATCAATTCATATTTAATTCAATTGTTTATAGTTCCATTATTCAAATACTAGAAACAAATATACATGAGACTACCAGCAGGTCGAAATCCAATGTTTATAGCATGCTCGACCTTTTTGGTACAAGACAGCTAAGTAGACATCTGAGTACAAGACAGTGAAGTTTTTGAACAATATGATGATTGTCATTGTGCATTCTAGTAATAATATAATAATACTAGCATCGCCATAATACATACCATAAGATGTCCGAAGCTAGCAAAACACCTATTTGAGACATTCATCTTAACAGCCTCTCAAACTATAAAGTATTCTTATTCTTTCAATGTATAGTGCAACCATGCTCTCAGCTGAGCATGTCTAGTCAAAAGAATTATCATCTATGATGAAATATTTTATAGAATATTTGATATATCTATTCACACAATCAAAAGAGAAAGAACTAAAGAGAGAAAGGATGGATGGACACTTTTAGAGAGAGAAATGAAAAGAGAGAATATTAGATTAACATGAAAATGGAAAAGTAAATAACCAACCCTCTCCAATGTGTGGAGAGGGGTATAAATATGCCTAGTTTGGCCGGCCATGAACCCATAATGGGGTTACCATAGGCCTTGGGTCTTTTTACCTTATCCAGGTTCCAAAACTTTACTACAAGCCCATCTTACGATCTTTATGGAAGTGACCAATACTTTTGTATTCCTAACAGTCTCCCCCTAAGGGAGGTCACTCCATTTTATAAAAAGTTAATCCTAGCATACTATGCTTGTCTTTAGTCTTGAGCTTGTAGTCTTTAAACTTCAGTCATTAACTTGTGATTTGTTGTAGTGATCTTTGACTTTAGGCTTTAGCTTGATTATTTGACTTGACTTGAATGTGATCTTTAGCTTCTTAAAATCATTAACCAAGCATAATCTCATTATCATCATCACTGTTATCATCATCACTGTCACCCCAAGATTCATTTTCACTCTCAGATTGATATTTGGGTACATCAAGAACCTCTGGTTTCGTACCAGTTCCTTTATTTTACCAATTGTCTTGTCTTGTGACTCATCAAGAACCTTTGGTTGGGAACCAACTCTATCACCTGAGCCACTTGCATGAAGCATGTGAGAATCCTTCTTGCTTTTTGTGAGAGCTTCTTTTACCTGAGCAGCTTCAAGTAATGCTGCATCAGAAAGTAATTCCATGCCTTTGCCTCTGTCACCCTTAGCTGGTGCTTTCTTCTTCGATACAGACACACCAGGAGTATCTCTGATGACGACACCTGCTGTTGGTATAGTAGTAGACTTCTTGACAGGTTTCTTAACTTTCTTAGGCTTCTTTGCAGGTTCTTCTTCTAAGATAAGAGACAATTTCTTTGAGGGTGAAGCAACTTTCTTAAACTTCCTTGCTTTCTTGGGGGTAGCCTTTCCAGTAGCAAAGTCATAGTAAGTTTTGTAAACTTTAGAATCTTTGATATCTTGATTAATCATCCCATCAGGAACCAGTGCTCCATACTTATGATAATCTTCAGTTTTGGAAACAAACTTCAAAGTACCCAACAGATAATCATCACGAAATGTGTGAAGATTAATCCTGTTCCTCATAGAGATGGTTTTGTCTTTGGAGATGAAATGATTGATGATGACTTTGGTGAATCTTGGGTAAGGCATGTGCTCTTTGCGTGCTGAACTTATGTCTCTATTGTCAGCTTGATACATAAAGTCTTCCCACAGTAGAGAAACATAATCAACATTCTTCAGGTTGTACATGCCCCATAAATTTGAGCTCATGATTCCCTGAGCCTATCAAGTCCTGTTATTTTCCCAGAGATGCACCGATTGATGATAGCAACAAATGTTCTCTAGGACTGGTGCATTTGATCACTATGGATCGCATATATCATATCACACTTCCCAGAATAACCAAGTTCCTGGATAAATGGAATCAATTCATCTTCAGATGGTGGAATGATAAAATCTTGGTTGTGAAGTCTGGGACAAAGCTGAAGAATTTCATGAAAGACTTCAGTGTCAACTCGGCATTTCTTCTTATCAAGCTTGAAACTGTATGCATCTGTATCTCTGATCTTTTTGATGGTGTTCCAGAATTGATGCATGTATATTTAAGGGACTTCAGTAGTGATCAGAAACGCGGGATAACAAGGAGTGAGTTTGAGAGTATCCAAAGTGACTTGATATGTGGCTTCGTTTTGTGGCTTGCTGAACTCAATTCTTGCGTTACATCTTTCAATCTTTAGTCTTTTCTCAGGAGCAACTAAAGCGTTGTCGAGAGCAACTTGTTGAGTAACAACTAGATTCATGTTTCTGCTAAGAATATTCCAATACAGTTCCTATACAACCAAACTTATATATCACATATTGACCTATTCTATTTCATGGAGTTCAACTCAGACAAGCGGTATTCAGACATTAGCAGGACAGATTTAACACATTATCAATGCATGGTATGTGGGTATTTCTGGTGTACTTGTCTGTCTTTACTTTGGGGGTGGTCGTTTGTCATAGGTTGGGGTTGGGCATTCAGTTTCGTTATGGGTGAGACTTCATATGGATTGGGTGATTAGGTTAGGGTGTGTGGTGTGTGTGTTCAGTGGTTGTCCGTGTGTGTGTGTGGTGGTGTGTGTGTGTGTGTGTGTGTGTTGGGTGTGTAGTGTGTGGGGTGTGTGGTTGTATATATATGTGTGTATGTGGTGTCGTGTGGTGAGTTGGTGGTGTTGGTGTGTGTGTAGTGTGGGTGTGTGTGTCGTGTGTGTGTGTGTTGATGGGAGTGTGTGATGTGTGTATGTGATGTGTGTAGGTGTATGCTGGGTGTCGTGGGTGTGGTGTAATATATATGTGTGTATTGTGTTTTCGTGTCGTAGTGCTTGGTGTGTATTTGTGTTGTGTGTGCTGTGTGTGTGTGTGTGTGATATATATATGTGTGTATGTGTGTCGTTTTGTGTGTGAGTGAATGTGTGATGTGTGTGTGTGTGGGTGTGTGTGTGGGTCTTATACATTGTGGTGTACTGTGTGATTTGTGTGTGTGCTGTCGGTGTGTGTGTGTGTGTATCTATTTTGTTATATTTATATTGTTTAGATAGATTTATAGAATATGTTAATATTCTATATTATATATATATGTATATATATTTATATACACAACATCTTATAGACTATTATATATACTATATAGTATATATACATTTGATATATATATATATACATATATATGTTATATATATTATTTCTATATATACTATATTACACACACACATATATACATTATTATATATATATATATTATATACATTTATATATATATATATATTATATAGACACATTTATTATATACTATTACATATTTTTTTTATATAACATATATATTGTTTTATATATATATATATTTATTATTATATATATTTATATATACTTTATATATATGCATATACTTATATACACATTTATATATATATATACATACTTTATATATATATTTTCTTACATAATATATATAAATAATATATATTAGCATATAAATTTATATATTATTATATTGTTTATATGGTTTTATATATGTATATATATATTATATTATTTCACACATATATATATTTAAAGATCTAACCTAAGATGAGTTACCAAGTTTAAAAACATTTAGAAAAAATCATTTCTTAAAAATCATGTATAAATCGCCGCCTAAGACCATGTATAAATCGCCGCCCTAAAAACTATATAAATCGCCGTCTAATATCATGTGTATAAATCGCCGTCCATGGTCCTGCGTATAAATCGCAGTCTATGGTCATATGTATAAATCGCCGTCCTTATAATATGTATAAATCGCCGTCTAGATATGTGTGTAAATCGTCGTCTATTTAAGCGTGTATAAATCGCCGTCTATAGAGGCGTGTATAAATCACCGTCTATATAGGCGTGTATAAAACGCCGTTTATAAATTTGATTTTTATAAACTTTTATTTTTTGGCACTTATACAACATAAACATGTAAACCAAACATATATAAACATATTCTAGCAATTATAACATGAATTAACCATAAATTTTCTATTTAGAGCATAAAACTAGTATATTACCACTCGTTTTTCTCAAGCACACAAACAATTCATTCAAGCATTGGATTTTCTTACTCTAATATAATCAAGAATTGATTATAAAACTTCCTAACCACAAACCCACATACATTTAACATGTTCTTCCTAAAAACCCAATATTTCGAGCACAAAATCAAGCATAGAACAATCATGAGATAACTTCATGTAAAACTGTATCAAGCGAGTATTCTACAACCCTTTCCCATCAAAACTCCTCTATTAATTTTGGATTTGGCCTAACTTTGATTTTTACGAACCCTAAATTAATTTTCTAGGAAATTCGAGCAAAAATACATGTTATAAGCTAATTCCTTTTGCAGATAAGTTGTTTAGATGTAAGGGAACACTTTTATAGTATACCTCAAGTCTTGAAAATCACTTTTTGATGAAGAACTTGTGGGTGACAATTTTTAATAGTGGGAGGGAAAGAAAAAATTAAGTGTGTATGTGTTTACTGTGACGAGGGAGGGAAGGAAGGGGGTGTTTGTGTTAAAACTTTTCAAGTTTAGCACAAATGCCCCCTAAACTATTAACACCTTTCAATTTTTTTATTAATAGTTTTCATAAGGGTTAAACTAGTTTCACTTTTAACACATTTAGTCCCTAAAGTATTATAAGCTAAGACTAAGCCTTAAATATTGCTATCACATTCCTCAAGGTATAAACACATAACATATAATGCTCAGATAAATTAAAATTAATTAACTCCCCTTTAAATATTATCTCGTTATTGTTTAAAACTTTTTTCCTTTTATTTTCTTGATGAATTTTAAAGAAGAAATTTGACATTTTCTCCCCCTCAAACAATGACCCGTTTTCTATTTAAAGAGCTGTTGTCGTTGTTTGAGCGGTCAAATGCCTTGAAAAACCATTTTCTGATGAATTACTGAGATTATTATTTTATTTTTGAAAATCAACACCATAAAAAAAGATTTCTCTTATTTTGACGCATAAGCGCACTGACACGTATACTTATGGATAAAAAAAGCGCGGGTTGTGTTACAAAGTAAACACAAGCCATTGAATGAATATAAAGTAATTCATTCCCGAGAAAAATTAACTTCCCATTGTGAGGTCAAGTTTTCGTTTTGAAATACATGCCTTGAAGATGATGACCGGGTTGCTATCGAAAATAATAGCAAGCCATTGTGGCATGTTTTAAAAGCTTTTGAACTTCTGTTCGAACTTCATTTACTGCCTCGTATCATTATTAAATGACATTTCTAAGGCAGCAAAATGTTATTGATTTTCAGAAGACATGCCAGAGATACATATTTTTATATTTTTATATTTTTTTGATTTTTTAATTTTTAATTTTCTTTTTGAAAAAATTATATAAAATGAAAAATCTTTTTGGGTTTTTTTGATTTCTTATATACATATAATACATAGGATATAACGTGAGTAACCACCATTACTCGTCCTCTTCCTCTGGCAGGACTATTTTTTAGCCGTTTTCACAGCATCATGCTTCTCATACCGTGTTTAGCGCATAATGAAATTGAAGTCTTTTCTTGGCAAGGGTTTGGTGAAGAGTATCAGCCAAGTTGGATATTCCGTATCTCCCCGAACAAATGTAAAGTTCCGTCACATTTGCATTTCCTCCACCTGATTCTTTTATTAAATTGGTAGCTACTCCTCTATCGATTTAGTGCTTAGCTCTCTGAGTGTTCTGTACGTTGTTGCTGCATTAAGCAATCAATAACTTGTTGTTGTCGCAGTACAGAGGAATCTTATTAAATTGAAAGCCATAATCTGTTAGCTGTGAACGCATCCATAGGATTTAGGTCCACAACACCAGAATAAGGCTGTATATTCTTCTTTGTTAGCCTTAAGTTCGTAGTGGTCTTTTGTTTCTTAGAAGACCAGCTAACAAGTTTGTCACCTAAGAATTTTATGCTTCCTGATGTACTGCGTCTAGTGTCCTGACTCCCCGCGTGATCTGCGTCTGCATATGCTGTTAGAGACATACCGGTATCCTTTGAGTACTAGAGACCCATGTTAATGGTTCCCTTTAGGTATCGAAAGATCCGTTTAACCGCATTTAAGTGCTTTTCGGTAGGCTTTGCCTGATACCGGGCACATAAGCAGACTGCATAAATAAGGTCAGGTCTACTGGATGTCAGATACATGAGGGATCCAATCATGCCATGGTAAAGTGTAGCATCAACTGGTTTCCCCTGTAGATCTTCATCCAGTTTACTCTTTTCCACCATAGGTGTGTCTACAGAATCACTAGTTAGCAAACCATATTTTTTAATAATTTTAGAAGCATATTTTGATTGGTTTAGGAAGATGCCTCTGGGACTTTGAGATATTTGTAATCCTAAAAAGAATGACATCTGCCCCATCATCGACATCTTGAACTTAGTGGTCATCAGATTAGCAAACTCATTACACATAGTAGTATTAGTGGATGCAAATATTATATCGTCAACATAAATTTGTACCAGTAATAAGTCATTTCCTACTTTCCATGTGAAGAGTGTTGGATCAACTGCACCTTTGGAGAAATGTTGTGAAACAAGAAAACTTGACAGCATGTCGTACCATGCACGTGGTGCTCGTTTGAGACCGTAAAGGGCATTTTTGAGCTTATACACATGCGTTGGGTTGTCCTGATCAACAAATGCTTCTGGTTGAGAAACATAGACCTCTTCTTTAAGCTCGTCATTTAAGAAATCCATTTTGACGTCCATTTGGAATATCGTCATATTCTTGTTGGCGGCATTTGCTACGAAGATACGAATGGCCTCTATTCTTGCAACCGGTGTAAATGATTCTTTGAAATCGATTCCTTCCTCTTGACTGAATCCTTGAGCAACTAATCTAGGCTTATTCTTTAGTACCCCGCCAAATTCGTTAGTCTTGACCTTGTAGATCCACTTAAGTTTGATCAACATGACTTTATCTGGACATAGCACCAATTTCCAAACTTCTAGTCTTTCAAATTCATGAATTTCTTCTTGCATTGCATCGATCCATGACGGTTCGGTCATTGCTTGTTTGAAGTTCTTAGGTTCTACAAAAGTTAGGAAGGCATCAAAGTAACACCACATGGCATCATTTTCGAGTTGCTTTCTTATGGAGACAGAACGAGAAGGATCTCCGATCACATTTGCTATTGGATGATCCTTAGTCCATCTACCAAGTGATTAAAATAGAGTGTGGGATTGTCTCACATTAGATGACGACCCTTGAAAAGTCGAGTCTTCATGAGAGATTCATGAAGATGATCATCATGAAAATGTGGTGTTTTTGGTAATTCTTCAAAACCTTGAGACATAATTGGAGAATGTTCTTGATCTTGTGTTGATGGAATACTTGTTGATGGTGCATCTTGGTCGATTGACGTAGACACATGTGAGTCAGCTAAATCAACAGCTCTTGGTGCATCATCTACTAGAACTGAAGAGACAACAATAGGAGGAGGGTTGAAGTATTTATCGAACATGGGTTGGAACAAACGATCCAAATCATATCTTTTTGGTGGGTTACAAGGTTGTTGAGGAATAGGGTTTGAAACGAGTCCTGAACTAGATGTTGCAGGAGTCATAGATTTAAGCCCGGGTCTTGAACCGAATTGTTCAGAAGCTATTGCTGGCATCTCATCGAACGTTACATGATTTGTTTCCATAATTTTTTAGGTTCTTCTGTTGTAGATTCTAAAAGCTTTCTTTGCAGGCGCGTAACCAATGAAAATACCAATATCAGCCTTTGCATCTAGTTTACCCAAATCCTCATTGTCATTGGTCGGATAACAGAGTGAACCAAATACATGAAGAAACGATAAATTCGGCTTCTTGTCGTGCATCAGCTCATATGGAGTTTTGTTGTATCGGAGACGGATCAGAGAACAATTTTGGGTATAACAAGCAGTATTGATTGCTTTGGCCCATAGAAAAAATGGAGCTTTTGAAAATATCAACATAGTACGAGCAGCTTCTACACGAGTTCGGTTTCGCCTTTTGACAACGCCGTTTTGCTGAGGAGTGCGAGCAACAGAGGTTTCATGCGAGATGCCGACTTTTTCATAAAATTCAGGAAGTGTCTGGTTGACAAATTCGGTTCCATTATCTGTTTGAACATTACGGACCGTGACATTCAAACAAATTTGAATATTTTTAATGCATTTGATGATGGCCTCAGGAGCTTCATCCTTTGACCTTAAAAATCTTACCGAAGTAAATTGTGAGTAATCGTCGACAATCACCAAGATATAATTTTTTCCCGATAATACTCTCCACATGCATCGGGCCACACTGTAACACCCCCATAAAATCACAACGCAGCGGAATACCACTTTGGGGTGCTACTTCATAGTATAAAGTACGAATTACAGAAAACGACCTCAAAAGAGACGTTTGATAAAATGTCACATTCGATTTAAATAAATCAGAGTAAATTTAGGTCCCAATAATTTCCTTTTCACCAAGTTAAAAGAGTTCAAACATGATTCAATGTATATTTTAAAGATAAATGATTATCGAATGTGAAGAAAACCGAGTCCTTTAAGTTTTGATATCCACGCGACTCAAATGCTCCCAATGCTCAGCTAGCAATATAATAACCTGAGAAAATACATGCTAAAAACATGTATACAACAATAATGTTGGTGAATTCATAGGTTTAAGTAAAAGCAGTATTGAAATAGTTCAAGAAATATTTCTGTAAGAAGAGTAGCGTTACAACATTCAAAAGTATGGTTTTCGAAATCCAAGTAATGTGTCAATAACCATTGAGTGAATCCATAGAGTTTGTAAGAGATAAAAGAGAACACAAGTTTGGTTCATCGAGTGACTTGTTGTACGGACAAGTCATTAATCACGTTTCTATTGCAATGAGCTCATGACACCGAAACCTTGACGGTAATGCATATCATATGCATTCTTGTTTGCCCCCGAAGTAGGTATTATGCCATATACCTAAATTCTAAATACAAATTGTCCGTTGACTGGGTGCTCGAAAGGATTCGATTCATACCCCCGGACAGGGCTGTCAAACCCAATAGATCTATTTATTTGTACTAGCGCTCACCCATTATAGGCAATTAACAGTTCATGATGATGGGTCTTTTGGCATTTAACGATCATGCAATTTATTCTATATTCGTGATCCAGGCATAACCATAAAGTTTATTGTGTCCTGGGTTATAAAAAAAGCATGTATCAAAACATGTATTAGAAATCATGTGGTAGCAAGTAAAGCTTTAGTAAAAAAACATTCATGAAACGCTTATGTAGTAGTATCCGATAAAGTTAATCGATGTTAAAAAACTAAGCATGTATTTCACCCCAAAGAATAATTTAAGAAACCTTAAGGAGAAAGGGCCGGGGCTATGAACTCACCTTGATGTTTCAGAGAAACTAGCAGAAATGCAAATAATAATATCACGCACAAACAGGAGATGGGAACAGCTCGACCAAGAAGATGCAGCTTAATTTAACGGCTATATCCTACTACCTAGGATAATGAATTTGGGTTCCCCGATAATTGGTCACGTCAACGCGACACGTTGATAAAGGATTGAGGTTTCAAGTTGGATGAGTTTGGTGGGTGGTTAAATAAAATACACCGAAAAGAATACACAAAGTATGTAATATATTCCGTATATATTACATATGAAAAGAAACAATGTATATATTTCTGTGGCGAATCATTATAATAAGACAATAAAACAAACATAAAAGAAATAAGTCGCAACATTAATTCTTTTACCCGTATTATTTAGATAAGTAGGAGAAAAATAATAGTAACAATATAATTCGACACGTTTTCGAAATTCACTTTATGTTTAAATAAATAAAACGTTCTTGCATAAAAGTAAACACACGTTTTAAAGTTACAAAATAAGTAAAAGATGTTTCTAAAGTTTTTACAAAAAGTTATGACTTTATTTCCTAGTCCAGGATTTATAAAAATAATATTTATAAATTAATATTTTATTTTCTTGACGGGTTTTAGTTAAAATAGTTATCTCATTTGTAAAAGCATAGTTTTCGATCTTTCACCGGGTTAGTTATTTTCATTATTTATTAGTTTTAAAACTATACTAATTTTGTCATTTTCGGGCTTTTTAATATAATTGACATTTTATTGAAACTACGAAGTATAAGATTTTGTAGAAAATTTCGGCTTATGACCTGTGCCGTTTTACAGTTTCCCCTTATTCATAAATTTCAATATTTTTCCCCTCCATGTTGCAAAATGTCCGTGTTTCAATATATACCTAACAAACTAAATAGACAACAAAAATAGACAAAACCAAACACGCCCTTATGGGCTGTTAAACCCATAACCAAACACCCCTTTTTTTCTGCCATAAAACACAGAAACAAACGCCCCTTTATGGGCACAAAAACACAGCAACCAAACATCCCTTAGGCTCTCATAAACCAAACAACCCTTATGGGTTGTTAAACCCGTATCCAAACGCACCCTTGGTTGACTTAACAACCAAACGCACCCCCCTTTGGTGCAGATCCAAAAAACCAAATGTGGTGCTAGTGGCAGAACCAAGCGCACCCTTATGGTGTCGAGACTAACCAAACGCAGCCTATAGCTGCTGCCATAAAACAACCGCACCCGGTTTGGTGATTTCCGCAACCAAACGCAGCCCCCCTTGCTGCCATATACCAACCAAACGCACCCTTAGCGGCTGAGAACCCAACCCGGACGCACCCTTGTGGGTTTATGAGCAACCCGAACGCACCCTTTGGTGCTATAAATTTCAAACGCACCTTTATGGTGGTAGCGGGGACATGGTGGTAACGATGGTGATGTTGTTTAGATGGTGGTGGGTGCGGGCTGTGGTGTTTCGATGAAGATGGGGTGAAGGTGGTGGTGGCGATGACGAAAACAAAGATGATGGTGAAGTGGTCGTGGAGATGGTGATGTTGGTGGTTGCGTGGTGGTGACGCGGCTGTGGTAGCAGCCGTGGTGGCAATGGTGGTTGCGGTTGATGATGGCAGCGGGGGTGTGGGACGGCGATGAAGGTGATGATAATGAGGGTGGTGTTGTGGTGGGCTGCGGTGGGGAGGCAGCCGGAAGAGGGGGCGGCGCGTGGCGGCGAGTGACAAGGGGGATCGAGTAGATCGGGTCACGAGGAATATTTTCGGAGTTGGCCGGAAAAGTCCGCCGAAAAATTTTTCTGACAGCGGCGGCGTGCTGGTGGCCGGAATCCGGCGGCTGGCCGGCGGTGGAGGGGCGGCCGGAATTATTTTGGGAGAGAGAGAGAGATATAGTGGTGTGTGTGTGTTTTTATATTTATAAAATGATAAAATGAAAATTTTAATATAAAATTTTATATTTATATTAAAACTTTAATATTGGTGGTGTGTGTGTGTTAATTTTTGATAAAATGAAATTTTTATAAAACTTTTTATATATATAATAAAAGCTTTAAGATAAGTGACAAGTTTTAGAAGTTGAGGTGAATATTACATATATTTCACAGGTGAACTTTGTGTAATTGTTTGTATAACTTTTTTAAGATAAAGGTTCGGGTTCGTTTGGCGACCCTTAACGGCTTGATTTAAAATACGAAACTGTGCTGCATTGTTTTCCAGATTAATTTTTTACGATAAAAATGAGTATTTACTTGATAATATTTCATAATATTTTTATAACATTTATAAAACTACTCGTTATTTATTTGGTGAATCGGTTAAGCCTTGTACGAAATAAAATGGATTTCAACTCGAATATTCGCGTTATCATCAAACGCTTTTAATTAAATTGCTATGTATTTTATTAAATATTTTTATTTAATAAAACGTGATAATTAAATATAATTTAATTATTTTCTCGTTTCTAAATCTTGCGAGGGCATTTCAGTCACTTTCTGACTGTTTTCAGGTCTTGGGTAAAACTGAAAAGTTGTCTGGAATATCATTTCACATCAAATTGCTTTAGAGTCCGAGTCGTGAAAACGTGATTTAGTGGTTCGTTTTTGATAAATTCTATGAATTAAATTATTTCCTTTTTCGTTTTCGAATCAAATAATTTAAAAATAAATTTTATAAACGACAACATGTAATAATAAATATGATTTATTATTTAAATATGTTCCGAAAATTGACGGCTGTTATAGTCTTCCCACCTTAAGAGAGCGCCGTCCCGGTGCTCACTTTGTTTTATTCGTCCTTAGTTTACTAGTGATTAGATGAGTGGATATACCTAAGTCATTGTCGAGCTTTCCAACGAAAGTTTAAAGGAACAAGAGTCAAGCATCAAATATATGCAAGGAATATGAGCGAATGGATCAAATGTCTTGAGAATCTTCAAATGAAAGGATGGAATACATGACTCGAAGGAAAGCCATTGGAACGAAGAATTTAACAAGTCGTAAATTCTTGGAAGCGGTTAATGGTTCATTAATATTTGATTATCAAGTTCGCCGGCGGTCAATACACATTACCGGAGTAAACACATATAAACAAATCAACGAGTCAAAGAAGTTCTTAGCCCAAGGAATGTTTGCGTACTAACGAACGCTCGACGCTTATGCCAGTACACATAAGCCCATCATTAATAATTCGTCACTTACTTAAGAGGCTTGTTTCCCCAATCAATATAAGTGCTGATATTAAGAATTATGGTTCTGGTGATTTTAATTTCCTTATTTAAATGAAGAAGCTTCTATTTCATTTCAATAAGACGATATTTATCATACCTACTTAGGCATGGCCGACACGAAAAACACAATATCAAAACTATGCTACTATAGTAATAAGGAGTGTCTTTTTGACGGCATGATTATTCAAAATCATAAACAAGTAAGCGCAGAGGAATTATAGACGTTAGTCAAACGTTTAATTTGTTCCTAAGTCATGTGCCAAAAATACGGACGATTCTAGGTGTATAAGAATTAATATCGTACTCCTATCAATGGAAGATTTCAGAACAATGGATTACAAAACATCTTAGCGCCATTTTTGTCTTTTTTTTATTTTTCAAAAGCATAAGAGGAGTGTTCGGACTCGGAGTATCGAAAAATAAAATAACTAGTGGACAAACCCACCTCCGACCACCACTAGCCCCATTAAATAATTGACAAAGTACACCGAATGTCAATATTATCAAAAAGGAAATAAATAAAGTCACGTTAATGTTTCAGAGATCACCGCAACGCTCATATAATATTGAAGTAAAAGAACTTATTAAGACTTACCATAGTACTATGCACATATGTACGAGTATCTATAGATAATACTAGTATTGACGTTCGAGGGAGAAAATAAGGAAACAAGAAGTACGCGATAGTCGGAGTGGTCAATATATAACTGACCGATATAAGGCAAACAATATGACGTCATAAGATAGACGTATGAGAGCAAAATAATAACCAAGCATTATATATTCATTATTAATATAATATCAATAAGCATGCAAAAGGAGCATATAAGTTATCTGGGAGCAAGTGCGCGCGGATATCGGACAATGGTGAATGACTCTTAAAATTTTTCAAAAAAACGGTTATAGTTTAGGTTTTGAAAACGACCTAGTTCGCTATAACGAGTGCTTTGATACCACTCTGCCACACCCCTATAAAATCACAACGCAGCGGAATACCACTTTGGGGTGCGACTTCATAGTAAAGAGTACGAATTACAGAAAACGACCTTAAAAGAGACATTAATAAAATGTCACATTCGATTAAAACTTCAGAGTAAATTCAGGTCCCAATAATTTATGATTTAACAAGATTACAAGATTTCAATCGTGACTCAATTTGTATATTTAAGGAAAAATAGTTATCGAATGTGAAGAAAACTGAGTCCTTGAGTTTTGTTGATATCCACCCGTCTCGAATGCTTCCAATGCTCAGCTAGCAAAATAATAACCTGGGAAAATACATGCAAAAACGTCAACAATAATGTTGGTGAATTCATAGGTTTAAGTAAAAGTAATATTGGAATAGTTCAAGAAATATTTCTGTAAGAAGAGTAGCGTTACCGCATTCAAAAGTATGGTTTTCGAAATCCAAGTAATGTGTCAATAACCATTGAGTGAATCCATAGAGTTTGTACGAGATAAAAGAGAACACAAGTTTGGTTCATCGAGTGGCTTGTTGTACGGACAAGCCATTAATCACGTTTCTATTGCAATGAGCTCATGACACCGAAACCTTGACGGTAATGCATATCATATGCATTCTTGTTGCCACGAAGTAGGTATTTGGCATATTACCTTTATTTTAAATTCATATTGTCCGTTGATGGGTTGCTCGAAAGGATTCGATTCATACCCCTGGACAGGGCTGTCAAACCCAATAGATCTATTTATTTGTACTAGCGCTCACCCATTATAGGCAATTAACAATTCATGATGTTGGGGTCTTTTGGAAATAACTACTCATGCAATTGATCTCATATTCGGTCTTTCATAAGCGGGTCAGGCATACCCTTCAAGCACTTGTGTTCCATTAGAAAAACAAAGTATGTGTTCAAAACTCACGGTTTTGTAAATAGATAATCGATGATCTCAAATCATATAGTAAGCACATCAAGCTTCAATAAATTCATGAGTAAACAACCAAGTATCAAACATGTATTAGAAATCATGTGGTAGGCAAGTAAAAGCTTTGGTAAAAACATTCATGTAACGCTTATGTAGTAGTAACCAATAAGTTTGCTTAAATAAACGAGCATGTATTCTCACCCCGAAAATAGTTTAAGAAAACCATTAAAAGAGAAAATGTGGGGCTATGAACTCACCTTGATGTTGCAGAGAAACTAGCAGAAATGCAAATAATAATCACAGCATAAATGGAGAACGGAACAACTCGACCAAGAAGATGCAGCTTAATTTAACAGCTATATAATGAATTTGGGTTCCCCGATAATTGGTTACGTCAACGCGACACGCTGATAAAGGATTGAGGTTTCAGATTGGATGAGTTTGGTGGTTGGTTAAATAAAATATACCGAAAAGAATACACAAAGTATGTAATATATTCTGTATATATTACATATGAAAAAGAAACAATTATATAATTCATGTGGCGAATCATATAATAAAGACAAACAAACAAAAGAATAAGTCGCAACATATAATACTTTACACGTATTATTTAAGAAACGTAAGAAAAATAATCGTAACAATATAATTCGACACGTTTTCGAAATTCACTTTACTAAATAAATAAAACGTTCTTGCATAAAAGTAAACACACGTTTTAAAGTTACAAAATAAGTAAAAGATGTTTCTAAAGTCTTTACAAAAAGTTATGACTTTATTTCCTAGTCCAGGATTTATAAAAATAATATTTATAAATTAATATTTTATTTTCTTGACGGGTTTTAGTTAAAATAGTTATCTCGTTTGTAAAAGCATAGTTTTCGATCTTTCACCGGGTTATTGTATATTCATAATTTAATAGTTTTAAAACTATATAATTTTGTCCATTTATCGGGCTTTTAATATAATAGAAATTTTATTGAAAACTACTAAGTATAAGAATTTTTAGAAATTTCGGCATGACCTTGCCGTTTATACAACGTTTCCCTTATTCATAAATTTCAATATTTTTCCACTCTTTATCAATCTATGTTGCAAACATCCGCGTGTTATAATATATATATCTACGAAATCAAACAAACAATTAAAAGACAATATATAACCAAACACACCCTTGGGTGTTAACTGCCAAAACAAACGCACCCTAAAGCTGTAAAACGGCGAACCAAACGCACCCTAGTGGGCCGTAAAGCGCAGAACCAAACACGCCCTTATGGGCTGTTAAACCCATAGCTGTCATAACCATCAAAAAACGCACTTATTGGGTTGTTAAAACCGTATCCAAATACGCAACCCGCCTTTGTGGAGTCATATCACAACGCGACGCACGCTCCGGTGGTTATCAGGCGGATGCTTGGCTGTTATTTCAAAACAAAAGCATCCCTTGGTTGACTTGTGCGTAAACCAGACCTAAACGCGCACATGACCCTATTGGTACAGATTCAAAAAAAAAAAACCAAAGGCACACTTGTTGTGCTAAGTAAGGTTAGGCTAGAAACCAATTAGCGCCCTTTATCGGGTTTTGTGTGTTATTGTCGAGACATAACCAAACGCAGCCTATAGCTGCTTTTAGTTGTTTGGTTGAGTTTGTTAGTTTGTGTTTGTTTCTGTTTTATTGCCATATTTAATAAACAACCAACCCCCGGGTTTGGCGTGATTTATGTTTGTTTGGAGGCAGCAACCAAACGCTGCACCCCCTTGCTGCCATATAGCCAACAAACGCACCTTTCTTAGTTTTGTGCTCGATGAACCCAAAACCCAGCGCCCATAACCCTTGTAGGGTTTATGACGCTTACCGATCGCTCCCCTTTGGTGACTATTAAATTTTCAAACGCTCCGTTATCGGTGGTTCTTATTAGCGGGGCTTTAGTGGGGGAAATTGGGGCCACGCCTGGGGACATGGTTTGTGGTATCGATGTGGTGAGGTTGTTGTTGTAGATTTGGTAGTGGCAATGACGAAAACAAGTATTGATGGTGAAAGTGGTCGTGGAGATGGTTAAGATGTGGTGTTGGTGGATGTTTGTGGGTTTGCGTTGGTGTGACCGCCGGCTAGGTTTTGGGGTGTTGTGTGAGTAGCTGCCGGGTGGGGGCCTCGGGTTGGTTTCTTGTTGGGCGGGTGTGAGGATGCGATGTAGGGCCATCCGAACATACCCCAGGGGGGCGGCTGACTCGCACCCGGACGCACCCTTGTGGTGCCAAACAGCGCACCCGACGATGGTGCAAACCACCAAAACCAAACGCAGCCTCTTGGCTGTTTTATACAGCCAAACGCACCCGTACGGGTTGTAAAATCAGAAAACAAACACCCCTTTAAAATTAATAATAATAAAGATAAATTCACATAAAACAACCATCCAAAGGTGAGGGTGGTGGTGGTATGCGGCTGAGCCGCGGAGGGTGGCCGAAAAATGGTAGTGTTCGTGGTGATGGCAGCGGTATGAATATGGTGATGGTGGCGCCTGCTGTGATGGTTGTGGCGGGGATAACAACAGCGGCTGGTGGTTATGAAGTTGAAGGTGGTGATGTTGATGATGGCGGTGTTGTGTTGGTGCGTGGGATGGTGATGGTGATGAGGGTGGTGTTATGGTGGGCTGCGGTGGGGAGGCAGCCGGAGAAGGGGGCGGCGCGTGGCGACGGGTGACAAGGGGTATCGAGTAGATCGGGTCATGGGGAGTATTTTTTTGAATTCGTCCGGAAAAGTCCGCCGGAAAAGATGGCGGCGTCGGCGGCCGAAAAACTTCGCCGGAAAAGATGGCGACGGCCGAAAATAAAGGGGAGAGAGAGAGAGAGTTAAATGTATATGTGTGTGTGTGTATTATTTTGATAAAAATGAAAAGGATATATATGTTTTTATTTATATATTAAAACTTTCATTTAAAAGTGACAAGTTTTAACAGTTGAGGGTGAAAAGTGTAACTTTTTAATATACTTTTTTATAGAAGCGGTTCGGGACTCATTTGAGCGACTTAACGGATGATTCAAATCACGAAACTTGCGCCATTGTTTTCCAAATCATTTTTCCAACAAGAATGAGTATTTATTTGATAGTATTTCATAAATATTTTTTTTTATAATATTTATAAAATGTTCGTTATTTAATTGATATCCTGATTATACCTAGTCCGAAGGAAATAAATCTTGACCCGATTATTCGCGTTTTTAATAAACGTTTAGAAATAAACGTTAAATATTTTATTAAATATTTTTATTTAATAAAAGTGATAATTAAATATAATTTAATTATTTTCGCGTCGGCACACGTTGTTCTCGTTTCTAAAAATTTTGCGAGGGCATTTCAGTCACTTTCTGACTGTTTTCAGGTCTCGGGTAAAACTGAAAAGTTGTCTGGAATATCATTTCACATCAAATTGCTTTAGAGTCCGAGTCGTGAAAACGTGATTTAGTGGTTCGTTTTTAATAAATTCTATGAATTAAATTATTTCCTTTTTCGTTTTCGAATCAAATAATTTAAAAATAAATTTTATAAACGACAACATGTAATAATAAATATGATTTATTATTTAAATATGTTCCGAAAATTGATGGTTGTTATAGTAATATACACGAACCATAGCAGCATTAAATCACAACATGCAATACCATTCCTTGTGCCAAACAGTTTTAAATTTTATACTGTTTTAATATTATAACAGTACTAATATACTCGGCAGTATTAACATCCTATTCTTTAAACAATATTAAACGTAGCTTAGCAGCACTAACCTTCAATGCTCGAACTGTAGTAATAACATCCAAGC